>NJDD01000075.1:225857-259243 GCA_002245505.1 Calephelis nemesis | reverse complement strand
TGAACAGAATCTTGGTTACGCACTTGCCTCTTATCTGTTATTTATAACTGTTGATATTTTTTTAGGATTGTACGCATTAATAAATAACGCTGGCATGATGATTATTGGAAACTACGAATGGCAGACGTCACAAATGGTGGAACAAACGATAAACCTTAATTTGCTTGGGGCTATGAGAATGGTGTCGGCATTTCTACCAGATTTGAGGAAAAGCGCAATGGAATTACGGCATCAGGTGGTATTTCTTATCACATTACTGGGCTTATACACTCAGAACAATTCGTTATTTCCCAAAGGATAGTCTTGTTGATATTAAAGAAGGAGCGTTTTCTTGTTAGAAGGCAAACAAGCCGATGGATTAGGTCCCTAATGGTAAGAAATATGCATTGCCTATAAAAACTTATCTAATAATTTTTAACAAACTAGCCTGATACTTGACGTATGTGCATGTTCTTTAGATCATACACAATAACATTAGGTAAGCTTACTATAGCGCTTGATGTCCAGATTTTAAAAGAAATTGGCTTTTCTAGTACCATAACCCTTATGTCTTTGTTAATACAAATAACACAAATAAAAACTTTAACGCGTGGCCGGATTTATATAGTAAGCAAACGAGGCTCCGTATTACACATTCAAAGTAATGTAAGTAACGAATTAAAAAAAAAAGAAAAAACATTGTCTCAAAACAGGTTTTTTTAATGACATTAGAAGGCAAACAAGCAGGGGAATTTCGATGGTAAGAAATTCACGCCACCTAGAGAAACCAAAGGTGGTAATGGTGCGTTGCCAACCTGCGGCTGGGAGGTTAGAGCTCATGCAAAAGTAAGTTTACCGGCTACCTTACCCTCCAAACCGGAATAAGGCGGTGGTACCAATCCGGGTAAGTCGCTGCGAAATTCTACCACCTAGTCAGATGTCACGGTGTTAGTGACATCTGACTAGGTGGTAGATTACTTCACACTGTACAATTTTTTTTTTTTTTTATGACATTGGAAGGCAAACAAGCAGACGGATTTCCTGATGGTAAGAAATTCCCGCCGCCTAGAGACACCAAAGGTGGTAATGGTGCGTTTCCAACCACAAGCCGGGATGTTAGGCCTCGAGCAAAAGTAAGTTTACAGGCTACCTTACCCTCCGAACCGGAACACGTCATGACGTTATGGCGGCAGGAATAGGTAAGGCGGTGGTACCAATCCGAGTGAGTCGCTGCGAAATTCTACCACCTAGTCAGATGTCACGGTGCTAGTGACGGTAAGCCTTTGCTCGCTTTTACGAGCTGCCTGGCAGGAAGGCAGATGGTCTATTCTACAAAGGACCCCGGACCAACACGGGTCATTTAAGTCCTTTCGTCTCAAGCCGATTCTATAGATTTTTCTATGTATTGAAATATCTTGTTCTAAAGCCTAACACTGAACTAATATGCTTACACATCACTATTTCACATCTGTTTAATTATTTGAAAGTTAGTAGTTTTAGTTTGTACCATCTAGTTCCTTTAGATCGTTGGCAGAACTAGATTCACTCGCTTGCACGTCTTTAACTAAAGATATACTAAAAGCAAAATGGCGCATTACTCTTAAGAATTTCAATTACGCTTTAGAAGCCAACCTCAAGCTACTTAAGACAAAATTCTATTACGTATAGTGTATGCTTTAACAACAAAAGGCTTACGTTCAAACTATTATGAACATATGCGGGAGTTTCACATGTAGTCTAGATTCTTTTAAATATTACAAAGTTGCAAGCAAAACATTATCTGCTTTGTTTAAACCTAATATAAGCTGGTAATATTCGGACATAGGATTGCTAAAAAGGTGGTAAAAGTATATATTTACTGGTAGCCTTAAAACTTGTATGTGCAGTAAGCATCACAAATATTTAAATAATGTCCTTCGGCTTTACAGTTTTTACACTACTCTTTTTACACTTTATACTTTTATTTTTAAATTGGCTGACCAAATCTAAATTTAAGCGAAATTATTAGTTATGTGTAATAACGACTCTACGAATATAGCCGAAGCGCATAATTTAAATAGTACTACTGTACCCCCTTACAGTACTTTGAACTTTGAAATTATTATAAGAGGTTCAGATATATTTAATAACTTTTTGGCGTCTTTCTAAAGCATCTGGCATGTTTAACTAGCACACACAGAGAGACTAGGTGAATATTCCCAGCTGGGATTGATACTACCGCCTTACCTTTTACTGCTTTCATTGTGTCAATGCTCCTTACTGGCTGATTATGGTTTAGAGGACGTGTGTCCGTTGTCGTCACGAGAAATTACAATGCGATGCCAATCTGGCGTTGGAATGTTAAGCCTGCTGCGTGAGAAAATAGGATAGGAATAGATTAGGCGATGATGATGGAAAGTCAGTATACGTAACTCAATCACATATTATGACACACACTTGTATAGTCAAGGTATAAGTGTGTGATATTGTTCGAGGCAAAGAAACTACTTCATCTCGAACCGCCCGCTAGGAAGGCTCGTGACCGCCAGTGGGCCTGGGAAAATTATAGAAAAAGTACTAATGAAACTAAAAGAAACAGTCAATGATAGTAGTATCTTCACACCCTTACCCCTGAAGGGCTAGGCAGATGCACAACCACGACAAGCCGAAGAAACTAAGTCCCACAAAGTGATAGGTAGCAAGCCTATCGCCAACCGGGCACATATCTAATCCCGAGCAACATTTTTTTTTATTAGAAAATTTGAAATACTACTTTCACAAACACAATTTTCTTTTTGTTGCCCGAGCCGGAATTCAAACCCGGGACCTCACGAAGTCAAGTTTAACACTTGACCGATTGGACCGATAGACCACAGAGGTGATAGCTACAACTAAATGGTAGATGAGAGAGAGTGCCGTCGTTAAGTTTTTTAGGAAGTCTCTGTCAATCGTGTCTCTCTTGATGGTAAGAGATAACAATGGCCGATATACACCAAAGATGTTATGGTTGCGTCGCGATCTTGTGGACGCAGTTTTATGCCTAATGTGTATATCTACTAGCTACCGTATCCTCCGGATCGGCACATGACACTGTCGTTACGTCAGCAGGAACAAGTAAGTCAGTGGAGAGCACTATACAACCAGTAGCTATGTTACTATTGTATATTACATTGTCATTACGGCAAGAATAGGAAAGACGGTGAATAACTATCCGTTCAAATTGCTGCATAGCACTACAGTACCAGTGGTCTTACTCTTATTGGTAATGACTTATTTAACATTAGTCCGCCTCTTACAAAACGCCAGGCATGAAGGCAAATGACATATTTTAAACAAAAGATCCGGACCAACACGCATGAAGATATGTCTGTCAATATTTATGTATATAACAAAGAGTATAATAATATACCTATACAGAAAGTATATAACAGTAAATAAGGCGACAACTCGTATCATTCGTTCACTGTTTATTCTTGTAATGTTTTTTAAGGAATCAATGAAACCTCGTATAATAAACATCGCCAGCCATTGTGGAATTCAGCCGCTCCCTGGATTTGGGCCATACAGCGCAAGTAAGGCGGGTCTGATGGCATTCACTCAATCTCTACGAATGGAAAACCTTGAATATGGTTTACCTGCCTTATCATTCATACCAGGTTAGTTTGTATTTCTATTAATACTTTATCCGTCTTAATAATAAACGTGGATTAAAGTAGGGTTAAAATCAAGTTAACCACCTCGTTAATCGAGTGACTAGCGTATACGCCTCACTACACCTACCAACCCCGAGGCTCGGGTTCGAGTCCCGACAGGGACAGACATTTGTGTGATGAACATTTAGATGTCTGCGTTTCCTTGTCTTGGTGTTTATTAAATTTATTCTAGTATCTATTTAAGTATTTCTATGTATTAGTATCGTTGACTAATACCCATAACAAAAGCATATTTGCTTACTTCGGGGTTAAATTCAATTTGCGTAACTTGTCCAGGGACATTTATTTATTTATGTATATATAATAAAGACTATAATACCAAGTTGAATCTTGGAGTACTTTACTCCGTGTTTAGTAATAAGACAGTTACGTCTTCGTTAACAATTAAGCCACTATTTCGTGTAAGGTCATTCTTCTGAAAAGTAAAATTACCATTGCTGTCTGTGTTTTTAACTAACCCTAAAAAAGGTTTTTTAATTCGACTGGATGTTATTTGTATGTTTGTTACGCGATTACCCTGCCAATATATTTTGATGTTTTTTTTTTTGGAAATGTAGGTCATAATTTTGAAGTGGTCCCATTTTAATATTTTTATATTGACGACGACAACATAAACGAGAATGTATGCATTACATTACTTCGACTTAGTGTCTTCGGCTAGTCGTGGGTACCCTGGTTGTGCCTCTGCCTACCTCTTCGTCGATATGAGTGTGAAGATACTTTATGCATTATCAAGTCCAACTCAAAAACTACTAGTAAGATGTTGACGAAATTATGTGAGACCACTTCGGAATCATTAGCTATCTTCCAAAAAACATATAAAATCGCAACGTGGTAGGGGGTGGTATCGCGATGTAATAGATGGAGATTTTTACAGTTTTACAGCGCTTCATAATTATTTCTTTATTATAATCGCTATTTTATAATACCAAACTTCTCACTAGCGACGCAATCTACTAAACAAAGTTTGTGGCACTCTCTAAGGTGTTTTTGTCCAAATAAAATAAATAAATATCCCTGGACAAATCACACAAATTGAATATAGCCCCAACGTAAGCAAATTACATGCTTGTGTCATGGGTTTTAGTCAACGACACTAATACATAGAAATACTTAAATAGATACCAGAATAAATTTAATAAACACCCAGACCCGGAAATGTAGACATCTAAATGTTCATCACACAAATGCCTGCCCCCGCCGGGAATCGAGCCCGAGCCTCGCGGTTAATCGGTGTAGTTAGGCGTGTACGCTAGCCACTCAACCAACGAGGCGGTCAAAACCAGTAACAAAAAATTTTTCGTGCTCATTTTCTAGCAATAGCAAGTCACAATGACCGTTGACCTTTTTTAAGAACCCAAAAATCTAAATAGGAAAGGGTTAGAAGCAAAATTTACATATTTTTATCATAAATTACTTAAGGTACTTATTATTCGGCTCTGTGGTCTAGCGGTCCAGGTGTTTGTCTTGGCTTTATGAGGTCCCGGGATCGAATCCCGGGTCGGCAACAAAAAAAATGTGGTATTTCCAATTTTCTAATAAAAAGGGTTGGTCGGGATAGGGCATGTGCCTGGTTGGCGATAGATTTGCCACCTATCACATTGTGGGACTTAGTGTCTTCGGCTAGCCGTGGCTGCCATGGTTGTGCCTCTGACTACCAGCTCGGGGATATGGGCGTAAAGGTACTACTACTACTTATTATTAATTATATTTCAAAATTTAGGTGGATTTATATCGTCGAGCAGACTTATGTCAAAGCAACTTAATTATGGACGAGAGATGGTGGAACATTTGAATACTGAACAAAGAAATTTATTTGAGAACAAGATTCACAGCTTAATGGATCATCTTCATTTAGCTTCAGCTGCGGAAGCTAGATTTGATTCTATGCGAGATGAAACCATCCTCGAAACATTTATTAGCGCCCTAAGTGCTGAAAACCCCAGAAGCGTATACAAAGTCGAATCATGGCGGTACAAATTTTATTACAGTTTGTTTAAATTACCTTTCTGCGAAACAACTAAAAGTTGGTTAATTAAAAGGTTTCTGAAATTCCCCTCAAACTAATAAAGGTTATTTTGTGTAACATGGGTTTATTTATTTTATTAGCCTTAAATTTTAATTTGAATATCATGATAACAAAGGAAATTTTAGGATTGTTTGTTAATCCAAAATAATTTTAGAATGTTTATGAAAGTAACCTACTTTTACTTCACTGTGAATGCGTCCATGAAGACCCTTATTCTCAGGAACGTGTTAAGGAAGTTAATACGTTAAAATTGATGTAAACTATCGGATCAGTCGAACTTTGTGTCGCTTAACGACAGATAATACGAAGGACTGAATAGAAAACACATGAAGCTATAGACTACGTATACAGGGTTCCTGGTAAGTGGTAACTAATGCATAGCGTACTAACCCTGTGTATGATGGTATACTATTAATATACTCTTTCCGTCTTATTAATAAATGTGGACTAACGTAGGAGTAAAATTAAGTTGGTAAGCTACTGGAAGTAACAGTTCTAACAAAGACCTGATGTCATTTTTAATTACTGCTGACTCATACTAATACGAAGGTTGAGCAAATACTCAGGAGACGACTGCACTCCACAAAGGTCGAGCAGATACGTCTCCTGATGATGCTTCGGTTACGAAACGAAACGTAGGTTGAGTTTTTAGTAGTGTGTGTATTGTTGGTGCTTATGAAAACAGTTTAGTGGTGTGTGTTGTGTGGAGCTGGATATATTTGGGAGTTTTAGCTTCCGGTAAGTCCAATTCATTCTTAACGCAATATTTAGCCTGTTTTGTTACGCCATAATACGTATACTTTTTTTTGGTGGAAAATAGCAAATTAAATAATTTTATTTGGATTTAAGTATGGATCTCCGAAAAGTAACGCCTACTTTTATCAATAGTTTTATCTATTATCTCTGCAAATACCTTTAGTTTGAGTGAGAATTATCTTTGTATGATAAAAATAAACATACAAAATGAAATAAATTGGTAAAACGATTTTCGAGTTTTGCGCTGAGCAACACATTCGGCTATTATTTTTTATAGTGCTGTATGTCAAACCGCGACTTTATTTTTAATGTCTGGGCAATTATAAAAGGGGGCAATAATTAGCCCCGTGTCGGTCTGGATTCACTGAGTAGAATAGACCATACGCTTCTCTGCCAAGCAGCTCGTAAGAGGCGAGCACAAATTCAAATATGGTTCATTACCAACAAGACAACTGGTGATGAAGTGCTGTGCAGCAACTTATCGCCGTAACTTGTACATATTCCTGTCGCAATAATGATTCTGTCACGTTTCGGTCTGGCGGGTTGGGTAGCCGGTAGACTTGCACAATAGGCCTTCTAACTAAGTTTAAGCACATCGACGCACCTGTAATATCTATTTGTGTGTATAGACATCAGTTATCTTTTAATATCGGATTTTTGTAACAACTTCTATTACATTTTTAAATTTTAGGCATGACTATATTATCTTCCCTTTGTTATTTTCAATCCAACCAAAAGCAAAGTGAAAAAAATACAGGTAATATTGAATAGATGGAGTTTAACATAAAAAATTGAATAAAAAAACATTACGTATAGGTACGGAAAGTAAAGTTATCCCAGCATGTGAGTACCACCAAAAGCCAATGAATAACATGAAATGCACATGCACATGCACAACATGGCGTAATGAGATACGAGCAGAGGGTTTCAAAGTACTGGAATTTCCGACTGCCCAAAAAAGGGCTATATTATATACCTGCATTAAACATGGGAAAAAAATAATGGAAAAAGGAAGTGTATAAATAGTTGAAGAATTGTTTAGAATACTTATCTAGTAAAACTATTTTTAGCTTAAGTTACGTTTTCGTTACTACCTTACCTCTCGTAGGTATTCGAAATACTCATAAGGCACAATGTAGTCTAGGATTTTCTTTGTCTGCTCCCCTCTGTACAGATCCTTGCTACGTCATTGTACCATGATTGTATCTATCTACGTCATTTTGTAACCAGTGGTCAATAAATTTTAAAAAATGAGTCCTTTTAAGTTTACTTATTAGATCATTACGCCGCTGTACCCTAAAGTTTAGATTTTAATCTAAGAAAAAAACATATAACACATTGTGTAGCCAGTTAACTGCAATCATAAAATAATTATATCTTTTTTTCGGAAGACCGCGCTTTTTTAATCGAAAAGGCACCGCAATATTTTCATCACAACTGCAATATCCCGTTATTTTACAAACCAATAAATAGTTATCAAAATTCAAAACAGACTGATTTTTAACACTTTTCTAGCGATGGCTTCAATTAAACACTTTACTTTCTTATTTATTGAACCAAATCACCATGTGGATTTTTACACAAAACATAGTATAAAATGTTGGTTTAACACTAAGTGTAAAATCAATGAAAAAAATTGAATAGAAACGTGACAACATCACTCCTAACGGACTTACGTCGTTAAACAAGTTTAATCTGTACAATGTCAATGTTTTGAAAACTGTCAATTTACAAATAATGTAATTTTGTGAAATGTCAAAATAGAAAATTGTGAAATCGTGTTTTAATGAAAAAGTGATTATAATTGAAATTATTCTAAAAATATTTCTTTAAAATTAACTGATTCACTTAGTAAAAAACAATATTTAAGATTGAAAAAGGTTAACTTGAATGTTTGGATAAGTATGGAAGTGCAATTCTGCCCTAGTTCAGTTGATGAACCGGTAAGTTTAAAAATAAGTTTTCTTAGTTAGTCATTTCGTTTCGTATTTATTTTGAGTTAATGTAATAAGTATTTTTATGTAATATTACAGAATCTCCTATACAAAATACAAAGAAAGGTCAAAGTATTCAATACAAACAATCCTTTGCAAAATCGAGGTTATAGCTTGGTAGCGAGCTCAAGCAAATATGGACTTGTTTTCATTGCATCTCCCAAAGGCATTCTATCAGGTAAATTAATCTTTTTTTTAATAAATCTCATTTAAAATATAGAATAGTTTATGAGTATTATGTTGATAACTAAAACTTTATCAACTGTTCATAAGTAAAAACAGCACAAAATTTGAAAGTACTCCAATTATTAAGAATCAGCGCCTACACTGTATAGATTATTTTCTATATAATTTTATTGTATCGGATGGCAACATGCAAATAGCAATAAAATATACCTACTACATTTAAATGTAAATTTTTACTAGCTATACTTTCATCTCCTTGCTATATACTCCTAAGATGTACACTCTGATGTCAAGCTTGTAGTAATAGATAATACAGTGGGAACAATATGTAAATTCTACAACTAAGTTAGATGTCACAGGCTAGTGAATAATGAACCTAAAGGTAATATTTATCATTAAACAAAAACTAAATTTACTGTTTAAAGACTGCTATTTTAGTTTGTAAGCAGTAAAAATATTTTAAACGCTACATAATTACAAACTACTAGATTTAGGTTTATTATTGGCAGAGTAATCATGTACAAAAATAAAATTAAAATAAATATGTTGAATTGATAACTTTTAGAGTTGGCTAAAAATCATTTTTGAACTTTATAACCCATAACCTAGGACCTTCACTAAGGGACAGTGTAGTTATTACTCTGACACTTTCTTTGTTTACAGTTTATCACTTAAGGGATTTAATAAATACAGAAAATGAGCCACAGTATTATCCAGTTCAGCTACAAGTACAGCCAACTCACATTGCTGTCAACTGTGATCAAGAGTGGCTTGCTGTTGTTGGCGGTCAAATGATTTTGATATACAAATGTTTGGATTTCCAAAACCCCGTATGTATACCTCCTGCTGTATATGTATCTGAATTTTATGCTAATTACTAATAGCATTAAAACTATAAGAATCTCAACAAAAATTGCTTATCTATTTACACACTGTGCTTTGTTGGTAATGACTTATATTTTGACATGTGCTCGCCTCTGAAGAGCTGTCTGTTAGAGAGACATATGTTCTATGCTACCTATGGATTTAGACCAACGTAGGGATATAACTTGAAACAATAGATAAATTTATGGATTATGTTATTTGTCCAGAGTTATTTTTTATTGTTTACCTTAAGGCAAGTTTATTTTTTTTTCAAAATAGGTACTACAGTTTTGTTTAATCTTAAAAGATGTTTGTCCTTATTTCATAATATAAGTAATTTGGTTTTTCTATGGTTTAAATTATACATTTGCATTGTAATTATTGATATTTGTGTATTTGATTTTAGAACATTGGACCATCAGTCACCTTAAAATGTGACGTGAACCCATCCACATTTGTATCTTCACTGCAGTGGAACCCATGCATACCAGACACTATTGGCATTGTATATTTTGATGGTTCACTGGTTGTGAGCCAAGTCAGCTCTATGCAAATGAAAAAAATACAGTCTAATGCAAGGTGAGTTTATAACATAATGTTTGAAATTTTAATACTGGAAAATTTTAACAATAGTTAGGTTTTATATTCAACATCACTGCCTTGTTGGTTGAGTGGCTAGCGTACATGCCTAACTACACCGAGCCACTGCAAGGCTCGGGTTCGATTCAAGAATTTTTATGATGAAGATTTTAGATTTTTGCATTTCTGGTTCTGGGTGTTATTTAAATTCATTGAGGTATATCTTTAAGTATTTCTATGTATTAGAATCGTTGACTAACACCCATAACACAAGCATGTAATTTGCTTAGATTCAATTTATGTAACTTGTCCAGGGATATTTATTTATTCATCCTGTTTGTTACTTCTTTTATATATATTAAAATTCAAATGTTGAAGTATGTATGTACTATAACCCCAATTAATTCTATAAAAACCCTTACATGTATTGTTTTTTTTGCAGGTGTTTATGTTGGAGTCCTAAAGGAAAACAATTAGTGACAGGCAACAATGATGGAACTCTTACCCAGTATAAGCCAGACTTGTCGGCAATGAAAATGGTTCCAGCACCAAACTTATTTGAAAATGCACCAGTTGAAGCACTTGCCATTCATTGGATATCTACATATCAATTTGCTGTTGCTTTTAAAAATGCTGCTGACAATAGCCGACCAGGTATTTTTCAAAGTTGTAGTTTTAATTAAATTTATAGCCAGCCAATATAAAAAAAACGCAGTAATTTAGATTTCTAGATTGCTTCACTATAATTTATTAGTATTAAGAAAATAGGAACATTAACATTGCCAGGTCGACAACCTCACTCATTTTTAAGCAAATGAACTCTATTAAAATTAGCCCTCTCAACTCTATTAAAATGTTAAAAGACTAGTGCAAAAAACATATTTTGTTAGATAAATTTTGCTTTACATAGTGTCTGTCAACCTAAAGCTTCCTATGCTCTATCATAGCTTCTAAAAAATTGGACTGATTCCGATGTTTTTGTTATTTGAAAGCTGACAGGATTGAGTAGTCCTGAGATACATATGATAAGTTTTTGGGGATTTATTGTTTTTTTTTTAATTTGAAGATAATTATTAAGCTTAAGGTTATATTTTTTATAAAATATGTTTTACAGCAATTGCAATTGTGAATACTCCCAAAGGAGGACAAGCAAGTTGCATCAACTATGAAGACATTTGTTACAGCATGGGTTCAAACAGACCTTGGTATTACTATCTACTAGGATTGGCGCAATGGTGATTATATATGTTATTATTTATATTATATTGTTATTATATATTTTATATATGTTTTATATTTATTTACATAAATCAATGATTTCTTTAGATCAGCGAACTAGGCACACTAATCTCTTGCCGGTAAGAGACAACTATGGCTTATAGACAATATCAATCTATCTAGGTGCGTCACTTTCTTGCTGCCGGAATGTTAGACCTATTCCACAAGTTGACCGGCTACCGTCTCCTCTGGCCCAGAACATAAAATGGTCATTATGGCGCAAGAAATAGGTGTCACTAAATCTCAACCCACCCAAGTCGAGGCACAACACTCTTCCAGCAGTAGTCTTGTTGATACTGATCTACATTTCAACTTGTGTCACTTCTTACGAGTTGCCTGGCACTGGCAGTTAGTGGGAACTTTAAAAAAATATTGCTATGCACTATTTTTATGGTACATTCATGGAAGTGATTACAATTTTCCTTTTCTTTTAGGAATATGATATTAACATCATCATCCAATAGTATGGAAATTGCAACTCTGTCATCCCCTGATGGCTCTAGTTGGCTCCAATGGTGTCAGGTAAGATGTCAACCTTTTATGTTTACTTTTGGTATTCTACCAAGCAGGCAGATGGTAATGGTGTTTTTAAGCCGATCAAATTGTAAAAACTGCGAGATTAGTAACAATTAAATTTAAAAAAATTCAACAAAATCTACATGTACTCTCGGTCACGTCAGCCAAAAAAATCGTACCAACATCTGTCACGCACAGAGATACGTCAAACTTATAACACTCCTCTTATTCCTTCAGAGGTAAAAAATATTATGGTTGCTCAGGGACTATATTTGTAATGCTCTGAAACATTTTTATGCAAAAAACTTAATGCGAAGAATCTTATAAAAGCACAGTTTTTCCTATAACTCACACTGTAATTAGGTCAGAAAAAAAGTGAACTTTTATTTTCTTAGTAATAAACTTTGTCTAAATTAAGAGTAAATTTAAGTTAATGTTATAGTCTGTGTCAAAGTACAATAAAGACTATAATACAAGGTTGACCCTTAAAGTAATATACTCATATACTCATATGTTTATTAATAAGATGGTTAAGCTCAAACCCAAACATTAATCCAAAGTAACTTACCAGTTACGTCTTTGCTGACTATAAGCAACGTGGTTTTTTAACCATCGAGAAATCTATTTGCTTGTTTTTACTTTTATATGATATTAGAAGACAAACGGATTTCCTGTTGATAAGAAATTCACACCGCCTCGAGACACCAAATATGGTAATAGTGCGCTGTCAAACTGGGGCCGGGATGTTAGGCCTCGAGTATAAGTAAGTTTACCGTCTACTTTATCCTCCGAACCGGAACACGCCAACGGCAAAGAAAATTTGTTTTTTTTTATTTTCTAATAATAAAAAAATGTGGCTCGGGATTGGATGTGTGCCCCGTTGGCGATAGGCTTGCAATCTATCACATTGTGGTCACACTTAGTATCTTTGACTAGTTGCGGGTGCCCTGGTTGTGCCTCCGTGTATCTCTTCGGAGATATGGGTGTAAGATACTTTTTTATCTACTGTATTGTTATTTTTGCAGCCTGATGAAGCAAGACCAGAATTACCGTTAACGAATAAGCAAAGAGAAGAAAACTATCCTATCGGTCTATGTATTGATACTTGCGCTGTCCATCAATTACCGTGGGGTCAGTATTAAAATTGCTCATATTTTTAAATAATTGTTGAATTTCACATAATAATAAGAAAAAATGTAATCCATACCTAATATTTTAAATGCGAAAATCTGTCTGATTATTTGTTGCTGTTTCACGGCTAAACCGACAACAGATTTTGATGAAATTTGGTATACATATAGCTAAATATCCGCAGTAGCACAAGCAAAGACTACTTTTTTTCAACCCCTGAAGGACTGTAACAAGGTATAAAAGTTTTTACAAAAATTGTAACTATTCTACTCTTATGAAATCGCGGGTAAACTTCTAGTATTATATAATTCATCGAAAACATGAAAGCTAAAAATAAAAAATAGAAAGAAAAAGAATAATGTAAAAGAGTATGAATGTATAATATAAAGCAGTATACATTGATGTGCAGGCAGTGGTAAAAAACAATTGGGTACAGAAGTAACCTCCCTACTCAAGCTCATATAATGAGATTTGGCTTCAATGTAGATATGTACGATAGCCTAATTTCTTCATAAATATTTCACTTGTGCACTTGAACAAAATTTACAAAAAACTGCAACCATCTTTTCTCTTTCGGTGGACAAATAACAAATATCTGAGATGTAGGGTTGACACTTAAATTTTTCACTGAAATAAAAGTTTTAATTATGTCTGCATGCTATAGGTGAAAATGAGACTTTGCCTCCAATGCCGCTACTCCATGTCGTCTCTCAAACTGGACTTCTCACTATATTCAATGTTATCAATTTAAACAAGTCGGCGGCTCAAATATGTGCAGCGCCTCAACCTTTTGCACTCCCTAATGCTGCTTTGACTGGGTGAGTGTAATGTTCATTGCGCAAAGGTGTAGAAATGTGATGACCCCATCGCTCTAATAGATTAATCTAAATATTTAGATTGCTTGATTATTCAACAAATTCTGATACACAAAATAACTGGAAATGCTCTACAATGACTCACTGGATTGGTACCAGCCTGTCCTATTGTGGTGATAATTTCAGTGCTCTTCATTGTCGCTTTCCTGTTAAGAGGCTGAGCTGCATTGGTTTAAAACACCAGCCCCAAGTTGAAAATGTTCTGTTAACATTTTAGGTATTTATTTTATTACAGTCAGAAAGTCCATCTGCTTGTTTGTCTACCTCTATTAAATGAAAGAGTAGGTCATGTTATTAATACAGCAAACAAGCACAACAGCAAGGAATCTCCTGATCGTATGAGACAACCACGGCCTATAAACACCATGGATGTTATAGGTGCGTAGCTGTGCTGTGGCAGGGTTTTAGATGTTAAGTCTATTGTGCGTCTATCGGCGACCTGACCTTCTGTACCGGAACATGGCAATGTCATTATGGCGGTGTTATATAAGTGTGGTGGGGAAAAGTACAACAGTTTTTGGAAAAAATGACACTTTTGTTAGACAAGAAAGCTTAATGGCCACAAACTTATGCTATTTGGTGTACCATAAACATAATATTATATACTTTAAACTTTTTTTTAAAAAAACATATATGTCAAGTCTTATATTTGTATTTATCAAATACTTTAACAACTTCGTCCGCGTATTGTAGGTATTTAGCTCTCCCTCGCGGTCCTTTTAGGATTAAGAGTTGAGCATAGTCCAAAATTGTCTGTATGCTGGATTTAACTAAAATGAGTTTAGATTTTTTGACATTTCATATTTAGTTTGAACATTTTAGTGAAATACCGAGTGATGTGCCAGTCCAAACGCCAGAGGAACCACCCCAACAAAAGGTAAGGTATTTTTTTACTAAGAACCTTAATTACTTTTCATTTTCATTAGAAAAATTGTTTTCATATTGATGATATTGTTTAAAGATTTCGCAATCCAAGCAAAATAACCATTACGTTAAGAATACATTTTTCAAAAACCTTTTCATAACGGTTTTTATTTTAATTTACTTTATTTTTTAAAGATAATGTAATACTTCTTTCGCCTATGTTTCTCCTCTGTCGCCTTTGTGGTGTGGCGATCCGGTATGGGACGATTCCGGATTCGATCCCCGGGTTGCGCAACGAAATGAAAATGTGTTTTTTTTTTCAATTTTCTAATAAACAAAAACAATATTGCTCAAGATTAGAATTGTGCCCAGTTGGCGATAGGTTTTATAAACTTAGTGTTTTCAGCTAGTTGTTGGTGCATTTGCCTACATTTTCGGATAAATAGACTTTATGAAAATACTTTGAAGAAGATGTTGATATCAATTATTCAGATATCTCATTTCTTTCATTTAATACTTAAGATGTAAATAATTTTATTTATACCTTGTTACACCTTTGCACATGTACTTTAATTAATGTATGCTTACCTTATCTTTAGATAACACCCGCAACACAAGCGTATCATTTGCTTACTTTTGAAGTCGGATTGATTCGTGTAATTTTCCTTGATATATTTGTTATTTTAAACCGACCCCAAAGGTCAATATGCTACAACGAAACGCCGAAACAGAATAGTGTTTAAAAAATATCTGTCATTGATCGATTTTCATAAGTTGATTAATTGTAGATGTCATACATATGCAATGTGTGGTGCAAATTGAAAACTGCTACCACCTATTCTACCATTTTATTTATGGGATTTCCTGAAGGCAAGAAATGCACGTCGCATTGAAACATTAGGACGGTATTTTGAAGCTTTCGCATAAATAAGTTTAACGCCTAACTTATCGTCCATAACTGACCATCACCATAGCGGTCACTTTACTATTGACGATGAACGAATAAATGCTTCTAGCAATTTACTAGCAGCTCCTTTGTAAGAGCTCCAGACAAAAAATATATGCTAAAAATTCAAAAATTGCAGTGCTATTTTTATTTACAGCCACAACAAATACAAATGCCACAACCTCAGGCTTTTCAACCACCACAACCGCAACCACAAGCCCCACAACCACAAGCCTCACAACCACAGTTGCAACCTCAACCCATACAACTACAATCGCAACCCCAAACCATACAAACGCAGCCACAATTACAACCCCAAACAATTCAACCACAACCAGTGCAACCACAGATGGTCCAACCCCAAGGACAACAGCAGATGCCAGCGTTTGCAACCCAAACAATCATGCAAGGAACTCCACTACAACCGTTGCAATCTCTTCAAAGTCAAGTCCAACAATTGGGAAACTTAACAATGCCTCCGTTGTTAACCCAATCAGAAACTACGATAGCACCCACAGGTACTTTCTTTCTTTAGGTTTTGGCATTCACGTTAGTATTTTGCCATTAGTCAAGTAGAAATTCGCATCAAATTTACCATACCGGGATTCAATTATAATTAGTCATAAGTCGTCAATAAGTCATGTCAAGGTCTTGGGTAAAGCGGTGTCTTCATTACTCAAGCTCATGTAGTGAGATTTGGCGGCAACATGGAATAGGCTTGCCACCTATCCTATTGTGGGACTTAGTGTCTTCGGCTAATCGTGGGTGCATGGTGTGCCTCTGCCTACCTCTTAGGCCCTAAGAGGTACGCAGAGGTACACCTAAGACTTAGGGGATATGGGCATGAAGATACTTATAT
The DNA here is from genome assembly GCA_002245505.1 of Calephelis nemesis. Classification (NCBI taxonomy): domain Eukaryota; kingdom Metazoa; phylum Arthropoda; class Insecta; order Lepidoptera; family Riodinidae; genus Calephelis; species Calephelis nemesis. Next base: position 242,695 of record NJDD01000075.1, on the reverse strand, counting down.
GTGAAATGAATTGTTATAAAATAAAGAATTGCACTAAGACGTTTTACCACACTAGTGTAAGAAATGTTACTAATAAAACAAAACTAGTTTGTTTATTTCAATAACTTCCTGATAAGTTTTTGAATACAAATAAAGATTTTTCAATACAAAATTAAAGTGTGAACGATGCTAAGTCGGATCTTAGCATCGTTTGCATATTCCTGGGTTAAATTTAATAATCAGGTGAATCTGTCAAATGAATAGTGGTTTAACCCTAGTAAGAAGCTAACTCAGAGTTAAATACTTAACCCAGAAACGTGAACTTGGCCCTTATTAAAGTTATTAACCTAACCTTTGGAAACTCATCAAGCCGTATGGACAAAAGTAGTATGAAAAAAGTATTTCCAGGTATATTTTAATCATCCAAAATTTCGTTTTTAAAATTTTATTTATATTTGTTGCAGCTGTAAAAAAAGAATCGTCACCACAGAGTTCTGCAATCAAGGTACGATATATATTTTAAAACCGACTTTGTTCACATTTATACAAACAGTTGTTTACGGCTTGCCCACGTTTTTAATGTTTTTTTCTCACTCTGGAATTACTAGAGGTACTGCAATAAAAAGTAGTCCATATCCACCTGCATGCTGTGGTTTACTGGTGTTCCCCACGTGAAAAACTGTGTTTTGAAAATGGATAATATTGTTCAACTGGTGGCCTCATGCTCTCTTGTAAATTACTATGTTAAATTAGTTGTCACTGGTTTATTCTACTTCCATTTCAAATTTGGAAATATTGATACTGACTCATATTTTGAAAATATTCATACTCAGTCTGTCATATTTTGAAAATATAAGTACCCAATCTGGGATTAAGTTTATCGAAGATATATATGTATTTGATTACTGGCCTCTCATCAATTAACTGCTTAAAATTTGTGTGCAATAAAGAATGAAATAATAATAAGAATTATTTTTAATAGACAACCCAAATAAGTCCTCACACACCGCTACCCCTAGCTGAAGCCAATGCTGCATTAAAATTAGAACAGAAGAAAGCTAACAAAGCCAAAATGAACCAAGAGCTAAAGAATTTACTTGTTAAAGAAGTAAATGATTTTCAAATGGAATTATACAAGTTTAAGAAGATGACATACGAAACTTTAACGAAGGTAATTATAGGTTTATTCAGTACAATAATTTTAACACCGTAAAACTATAAAAATAATCAACTTCAACTTTAATATTATGTTGTCAAAATAAGCATTATCACTAAGTATTATTAAACATAGTCACGTGACCTCGTTTATCTTTCTGTCTGATCACGATAAATTTTAAAACTAATTAGCGGATTTTCGTACTGTTTCAATCAATAGAGTAATTCCTAAAGAAGGTTTGGATGTATAACTAATTTAGGTTATATGCTGCTGAAACATCCTTTTTAATGGATCTATAAAAAATCCGCTATAGTATATGTCCTTGTTTTAAGGATAACTTACAAATTGTTGCCATTCTATTTTTTTAAATGCTACATATAATGCAATTGTAAAGCTGTCAATTGTATACAATTATGGATATTTGAAGGTTGTATGTATGTGCTAAACTTTAAGAAGCATTTCATGTATAATATTATGTCGTCACTTTGCACTAAACAATTTTGATAAATATCTTAAAAGTTATAGCAAAATGAAAATATTATTATATAGGATATTTTTGTTCTGGAATTGTTACGAGGCTTGATCTTACAAGGGGAAAACCCGCGTCTTAACTCCCAAGCTAACATAGTTGCAAACACAATTAGTAACTAATATTATTAAATCTGCAGCTTAATAATGATATCCAATCAGTAAACCCCAGCTTCAATATGCACTCTATGGATGCAGAAACACTGAAGAAGAATTGCGATATAGAGGAACTGCGTGAATCAATTGTGCAATTGAAGCTAGACCTTGTACGGACATGCGCTGTCGTGGCGGAAGCTAGGTCGCATGCTGAGTAAGTATAAGCAGTTATATCTCTTATTAGTACAAAGTTACTAAAGTAAGTAAACTAAACGCCCGTATCCTAAGGCAGATGCCTAACCAGGGCACCCACAACTGGTAGTCCCGCAATGTTATAGGTAACAAGCCCATATCCCACCACGCACTTATCCAATGCCGGGCAACGTTCAAATTGAAAAAAAAAAAGTTTTAAGGTCGGCAACGCATCTGTGATATTACTGCTGTTGCGGATGCCCGTGGGCGGCGGTGACCTCTTTCCATCAGGTGACCCGCTTGCTCGTTTACCTCCTCTTATATAAAAAAAAAACACATTTTGCTTTTGTTGCCTACCCGGAAAACCGAACCCCATGAAGTCAAGTCCAATATCGGACCGCTGGACCACAGATGTAACCAGCCTATGTTAAAGCTTGTGATATCAAAGTTACAGTTTTTTTTAACATGTTTTGTAAATTTTGGCCTAGACAGGTGAAGTTTACTATCTCCGACATATGTCTTAAAGCGTTAATCCGAATAACATTTGGCGAAGTAAATTATGTAATTTTTACTGATTATTATAATTCCTTCTGCAGTGCTAAGGACCATGAGTGGACGCAAGTCGACCCGCTGACAGTAAAGCGAATAGCTTCAATCAAGAAGCTGGCGTACTACGTACAGACACAGTTGGAACAAGCCCAAAAAGTATTGAACAATAAGTGGGATGATGTGTCCAAAGATCAATATACCAAGTAAGTGTTAGTCTCGTTGGTTGTGGGTTTATCGTATAAACGACAGTAACTTTCAAAGACAGTAACTTTATACCCACACATGTGCGCTTTCGTCTTCATTTTACGTGTTAACTAGCTTCCGCCCGCGACTCCGTCCGCGCGGATGTCGGTCTTCGCATAATAAAACTGAAAAATTAAGATTTTTTTCTACGTATTTTTCCAGGATAAAAAGTATCCCACTTTATGCCCAGGATAATAAGGTATAATTATACCAAGTTTTGTCGAAATCGAAACGTTAGTTTTCACGTGATGCCTGAACATACATACAGACAAAAAAAATTTAATCACTTATTTGGGTTTGGTATCGATCCAGTAACACCGCCTGCTATTTATTTTTTCAATATTTTCAATGTACAGAATTGACCCTTCTACAGATTTATTATATGTATAGATTTTAAGTTTGCCTGCCGTTAAGTGCTTTGCTCTATGACGGATGTGTCTTGTCGTCTACATCCATACAACGGTCTTCAAAAGTCTTGAATATAACAATTCATTGTTTCAAAAAAAACACGAAAGCCTAAACCCACTTTTCAAATAATCGGTATTTTAGTTATTCGTTTCATATTTGTGATTTTAATCCCACAACACTTGGGACGTTCGATGATTTTTGCTCAATTCTAGTATTTTAGTTTTATATTTCGCCATTATATTTATAAAACGCATGAAGTATTGCTCGCCAACCCACCGGCGGTTGATCAGCATGCTTCAGCGGCAAGCGATCCCCACTCGTTCTAGTTTTTACGCATATGCTATAGCCATGTGCCATCGTTTTGTATAGTGTAAAAGATTTTCTTGCTGACAAGCATAAATAAATAAAATGTATGTATGTATATATATATATACATATATTAATAAATTTAAACCTAATTTAAGTAATAAAATCATGGTTGCCGGGGAGTTTGTTTCGCCGTTTCTTCTTATGTTCGTAAATAAATAAAATGTTTATTAAAAATGTAAATAAGTGCTGCGATTTAAATGTACATTTTTTATAGAAATATGTCACTTCATAAAATTGAACTAAATATTTGCACACCACAATGTGGTAGAATATGTTGTATTCTTAAATATCTTTATAACAACTTTTAACACACATATTCCGCTAATAAATAATTTTCATTTCATTTCATTTGCTGACGTGTTATAAATGAATTATGAAAACCATGATGAAACTGCCTCCTTATCTTCGTTTATGGGTTTGTTTACACCAGGGCCCTTTTCTGGTTACACAGGTTTTATTTCCGACTTTAATACGATGAGCATTTATTTGTTAAACATAAATGTATATATTTAGTTAAACCACTTCCTTTTTAATAAATGTAGTTCTTACACAATTGTTTTTTTTTTCTTATTCAATGTCGGATACAACAGAACATTTGCTCGTTACGTGGACAAGCTAACAACAAAGAATAGCTCTCCGTTCGCTTTTATTTGCTTGCAATTAAACAGACGGATTTATTAATGATAATGAATAGAACTTACCAATTTGTTTGTAAGAAAATAAATGACATGTTAAGCTTGCGTAAATTTAAGTGATATCCAACCCTCCAAATCAAACACAACAATGTCGAGTACTTATGGTATGTATGTGTGTTTGTAAAAGCTCATCTGCATATTTCAATACTGGTACTTAATTCCAATTTTTGACATACTTATTCAACTATTGAGGGTCAAGACTAACCCAAAAAGCCACATTTTAAATTCGATTTAACAATTCTCGAATTATTGTGAAATTAAATAAAAAATATTAGCGGAATATGTTTGTTAAAAAGATGTTACAAAATTATTTTAGCATTCCAACATACTCTACCATATTGCGGTGTGCAAAAATTTAATTTTTACGAAACGTTGAGTTCGAACAAAATCGATTTTGTTTTATGTAGGTATTATTTCATGTTTTTCCAGGCCGGGAGAACGCATGATCCGACCAATACTAGACGACGTATATCAACCGCTAGTTAAACAGCAGGAGATACTCAGCCGTCAACAAGCTGTTCTCAGAACTTTAAGGAACACGATGAAGGAATGCGATTTGGGGCCCAAGTTTAAATCCACATCTTTGTTGAGAAGCACACCGTTTCGGAATAAGTAATTATTTTTTAATGATAAAGTTTAAACAGAATCCACCTATTTTTAACCACGTCTGTGTGTGTGCGCGCGTATATGTGTATGTTTGAGTTCGTATTCGCGTACGAAAGTGCGTGTGTGTACGTTTGTGAATGTGCGTGCGTGCGTTTATGACATCATTACTTTTGAATGGATGAATCGATTTCGATGCGAATTTTTGTTTCAAATCTGACGTGATCGGGGTGACTGTTAGCTATACAATAAGTAGATTTAGTTGGGGGTTAATAATTTATTTTAATTTTAGGGTTATAAGAAATGATTTGCAAATTATTATGATTTTTACAATGAACGATAAGTTCTCGGATATGTGAAATGTATGTATGAAAAACAGCTTTTTTTACTATCTTTTAAACATTTGATATTTCAGGGATCCTCTATCAAAATTAACAAAAAATATTCTCAACATGAGCATAGAACCACAGAACAAGCATCCATTGCTTAGCTCACAAAAGTTGGATGCCCTCCGAGACATGCTTTCAAACCACAAGCCTATCAAAGTAAAACCCGTCCAAGTTGATTTACGGCAGCATGTTGAGAAAATGAGGATTAAATACGAGAAGAGTTTAAAGGAAAAGGAGTTTAAGCAAACCAACCAGAATGTTTTGTCGCCAATTGAAAATAAACCCGACGTTCCTACAATAAGTAAGTTGCTTAAATCCAAATTTAAGTCTTATTACCCTCGCCTCGTTGGTCGAATGGCTAGCGATTCGCCTAACTACACCGACTAACCGACGGGGGCAGGCATTTGTGTGATGAACATTTAGCTGTCTGCATTTCCGGATCTGGGTGTTTATTAAATTTAGTCTGGTGTCTATTTTAAGTATTTCTATGTATTAGAATCGTTGACTAACACCCATAACACAAGCATATAATTTGCTTACTTTGGGGTTAGATTCAATTTGTGCAACTTGTCCAAGGATATTTATTTTATTTATTATAACTTGTGACTCCTAAAATATTAAGCAATAGTGCCTATTCAAAGGCCATCCTAACCTCATTTTTAAAGTTCTGATGGAAAAAGAAGTATTTTAAGTTTGACGTGCCTATGGCGTTATAACTCTTAAACGAATATAATTATTACGATGCGGGTTTTTTGTTTGAAAGCTGATGTTATTGAGAAAGTTCTTAGCTAGATGGCGGATTAGCTTTGAGTTTAAATTGATTTTTTTTAACATTACGGTTATTGGTTTATGCTATATTTTATAATGGTTTGGAGTTTTACTGAATAATGCATACATTTCTGTTGATTTTGCATTTTTAACCATAACTCAAAAAAAGTCGGATCAGGAAAATTAATATGGAACTACCTGGGAATTATAATCAACCTTGTCAAAAAAAAACCATAAGATTCAGTGCGTCATTGGCCGATTAATCGCTTGATAAATATACAAAATAATCGCCTCTGTGGTGCAGCGGTTCAGTTGTTGGACTTGACTGCATGAGGTCCCGGGTTCGAATCCCGGGTCGGGCAACAACAAACGGTTTTTCCAAGTTCCTAATAAAAAAAAACGTTGCTCGGGATTAGATGTGTGCTCGGTTGGCGATAGTCTTGCTACCTATCACATTGTGGGACTTAGTGTCTTCGGCTAGTCGTGGGTGCTCTGGTTGTGCCTCTGGCTACCTCTTCGGAGATATGGCGTGAAGTTTTTTTTTAATAATATAAATAAAACTTTAAGTCGAATTGAAAACCTCTTATTTGGAATCGATTAATAAGTTTTGTTAGTGCGCAGCAGAACCAAAACTTGAAATACTTGTTCAACCTATAAATTGTGTACTTTTAGACATACAAATTAAGAATATGTCTGCAAAACCAGCGATGGCAACGCAGCCTATAAATATTCCAACGTTCACTCCAATGGCTAATGTTAAACCTAAAATTGAACAAAGTGTGGTCAGGACACTTTTTACAGAAGGTATGTATGAATAGAATGTAATGGAAATTATTTTATTTTAAATAGACAATATCTGGATGGCCGCTTTGCTCGGTATTTTTTTAATTTTTTTTTAATGATTCCTAGGTAGATCGATTTATCGCCCCCGAAACCCCCTGCATACTAAATTTCATAAAAAAACCTTGGAGCCGATTCCGAGATTTCAATTATATATTTATATATATATACAAGAATTGCTCATTTAAAGGTATAAGATACATGAAGGTTATATTACTCAACCTCCAAAATGCTTTTGAAGGGAATGGCTAGATAATAATACTAATATTCTAGAAGTGTAATGTATATTTACACCCACAAAATAAGTCTCGCTGTCTCTTACTTCAGGGCTTTAGTCAAACCCATCTCCGTTTCGTATGATAGTAAACCATTTGTGTGATCTGCTAAATGTTAATTCTAGATCAGTGGTGGGCAAACTACGGCCTGCCGGCCANNCCGGCCCGTGAGAGTTTTTTTTTTAATTAATTTTTTTACTTACAAAAATTAATGATCGAAAAGTCAACAGACTATTGAAATTTGAACAATTAAGATACTGAATATATATTTAGAACATATACAATACGTATTTCATATGTAAAGACTTCATAAATCGATTTCATTTTAATAAGATTGTAAAAATAAAAGCCTTATGTCATCTTTATATAACTTTATAATGTAATCGTTATATTTATAGCTGTTTAGGTGTTTTTAACTAACCGGCCAGCCTCACGATTTGTTTTAATTAATTGGCCCGCCACTAGAGCCTTTTTTAAGTTACCGGCCTGCCGTAAAAAAAATTGCCCTCCCTCTAGATCATGTAGAACTAGGGTTGTGTTAGTACATCTGTTTAGTACTCAACGATCACTCGGCACAGCTATTTTCGACGAAGAGACGTAGGAAACAAACCCTAGTAACGCATACCGGAAAGAATTTTCATATTACAAATTTAGATCACTTATTTTCGAGGCAAAATTTTAATATATATTTTTTTCTTTACAGAACCAAAACCAGCCTTTCCCAAACCGGTAGACATAATCACTATAAAAAAAGTATCACCAGGAGAATCCAAAACTATCACGAAACCTGTAGCACCACCCTCATATCTCATTGTCGATCAGTCAAACCTTGATTCTGAGTCTACACGAAAGCTACTACAAAGTTTCATGAAAAGTGACACGTCTAAAAATGACTCAAATAATATCTTCATGGGACAGAAAATATGTTCTCCTTCAGTTTTTACGGGTAAGTAAATGTTTTAATATCCAACATAAATTTTGAGAATGATATATACTTAACATAATATATGCTTAAAACTAGCACTGGTTTTGAACATTGGTATTATTATGGTTATCTTCTTATTTTATAAATATGGCTTTCGATCGTTTTTCACGACTTACTTTGCCAATGTCAGGTTAGTTATTATTAACTCTTTTACAGTCATTAGTCACTATGTACAAAGTCATGTCAGGTCAGGGTTTTGAGTAAAGCGGTGGCTTTGTTACTCAAGCTCATCTAGTGGGATTTGACGGCAGCGAGGAAATAGATGATACACTAATTTCTTCATGATTATTTCATTTGTGCACTTTCACTGAACAAAATTAATCTAATTCCCGCCTAAATTAACCAATTTCATTTAATTAATTTAAATGACGCCAAAAACACTTGGTAATCTAATTTTCATAAACAAACATTCTGTTATATCTCATAAATTATTGTGTTAGTTGTAGCACACATTTTACAGGTTTTCTCTATTTAAAAATAAACTTAAATTTGCAGTTCAAATATTTTAGTAGAATATAAAATTAAAATGTTTTAACGGGGCGTGCCATGGTAATAGTAAATAATTTTGTATGATTTTTTTTATGTATTTTAGATCCAAAACCTCCAAATGCAGCTGCTAATCCTACTCAGCCGCTGGTCAATTCTCCGACTGGACCTTTTTATAAATTTTCGTATGCATCACAAAAACCGGAAGAAAAAATAACGTTTGGTTCTTCAAAACCCGAAGAAAAAATAACTTTTGGATCTCCAAAACCTGACGAGAAAATAACGTTTGGCACCTCGAAACCTGTAGAAAAAATAATATTTGGTGCCCCGAAATCTGAAGAAACGGGTGAACAAGAAACTAAAACCTTTACATCATTTCTGGGAAAACCAGCCGATATTAAACAACCTCTTTTTGGAAAACCTCCAGAAGCCTCATCTACCAGCGCTCGTGATGTATTAAAAGGAGGCCAAGCTTTTACCTTTGGAAAAGTAGAACAAAAAAGCATATCGCCTCCGTTTGAGAAACAATCTGAAAAATCTAAAGAAAATATTCCGCAGCCCGTAAAAGAATTATCTGAGAAAAAAGCTGAAAATACTGAAATAAAACCGACAATACAGCCCAATGCCATCAAGTTACCAGAACAGACTCCAAAAGGTAAGCGTTTAATATTTTAACGTTATTTTGGGTTTGTGACAAAAGTAATAGCTATTCTGTCTTATAGTTATAACACTTCCTCGTTTAATTTTTCAGTTGAAGTAAATAAACAACCAGAACCGAAAGTCGAAAAATCTGAATCATCTTTTAAGCCTGCAGATATTGCTGTGAAAACAGGTAGAAATGTTAAAAATAATCTTTTTCATTGTCTTACTGCTAATTTTCATGCTTGTTAATAATTATCATCTTTACGTTATTGCAGAATCCAAACCAACAGCTATCTTCGGAGTAGCCACAACACAGACAAAGACAACTGAAACAGTATCTACAACCGTAGCAGAAAGCATATCGAGTTCATCTTCTATTGTAACATCAACAGTTTCCTCCTCAATACCAAGTTTAATTCCTAAAAGTGATGTTAAAAATGAAACAGAATCTTCAAGTGCAACGGTTTCGGAATCTGTTTCCTCTACAACAAGTGCCTTTAGCATAACTGGAACATCTAATGCTGCTAGCAAAATGTCAATATCTATTCCTGCATCTGCAACCCCATCTTCTGCTTTTGTGGCAGTTTCTCAACAAACTCCTGCGGAAACTAAACCTATTGTGCACAGCACACCAACTCCAGCAACAAGCACACCCACATCACCTACTTCTCAACCTTCTCTCTCTCAGCCTTCTACCACAACGGCATCCGCTGTAATTTCTCCAACAGGATCAATATTTGCAAAAACAACACAATCCTCAGTATTTGAACAATCGACCCCACAAAGCGTCTTTGGCCAAACGAAAACAACCTCGGTATTTGGTAATACATCACCAGCCCAAAGTTTGTTTAGCGCAGCTGCTTCTAATGTTTTTGGTTCAGCTGCAACAACTACATCACAAAGTATATTTGGATCACCTACTGGTCAACCAGCATTTAGTACAACTCCAACCTTTGGTGCAAATGCAAGTCCAGGTTTTGGAAAACCTCAAGGATCTATTTTTGGAAGTCCAACAGTGACAACGCAGGCGTCTGTATTCGGAAGTCCAGTTCAGACTACCCAGACTTCAGTCTTTGGTTCTCCAACATCGCCTGTTTTTGGAGCAACAACCCAGAGTGGTTCAATATTTGGAACACCAACAACAAACGCGCAAAGTTCTGTGTTTGGAACTCCTACGACAGCTCAAACTGCGTCTGTATTCGGGAGTCCTACACAGACTACGCAAGGTGGTTCGTTATTTGGCTCTGGAACAACAAATACATCCCAAAGCGGCTCTATATTTGGTGGTGCTGAGTCAAATTTATTTGCAGCAGCAAGTATATCCACCACCAGTGCTTCTAACACTAGCGGCGGAAATATATTTGGAGGAGGGTAAGTGTTTCATAACTTCCACGCTCAAAATAAATTTTCACATAAAGAGACAGCTTTTTCACCTTACGATATATAGACGTTCATAGTTTAGGTGAACCACAAATATACCTTTTTTCTCAGTGTCGGTTCAGGTCGTCTGAATAGTATGGAATATTTGCTATTCCGCTTTACAGCTCGTAAGATATCAGCATAGCTTAAATAGGTCATTACAAACAAGACCACTGGTGTTTAAGTGCTGCGCAGCAAATCGCTCGGATCCAGGTCGATGCAGTCTTATTTATTCCTGTAGCCATAATGACTATGATGTTTTGATCCAAAGGTTATGGTAGGCAATATACTTGCACAATAAGTCAAACTTCCTGGCCACGAGACAGTGACACACTTATAACATCTATGTGTGTGTGTATAGGCCACAGTTTTCTGTTACTATCAGAAGGGCTATGTGGTTGTTCGTATATCGTCTTACACATAAAAATATGTTAGAAAAGTTGAAATATTTCGGCATCAGACAAACTTCCATTCAAACAGAGATACATGTTCTCATCCATCCGTGATTCCTCAGATCATCGGTATTTGGGAGTAATGCCAGTAACGTATTTGGAAGTAAAGCTGCCTTCGGTGGAGCTAATACAGGCTCCAGCAATATATTTGGTGGAAGTTCAACATTTGGTCAGAAACCTGCTACAGATTTTTGGAGTGGCGGCAATACTAGTGGTAGCCCTGGATTTGGTAAGCAATCCAATTACTAGAAAATGATAAATATTTATACCAAACCACAGATTTCTGTATATAAAGGTGGACAATCAATGTTACTCTTTTCCGCCATTGTATTCTGACACAGACATTTACAGATACGCCCATAAAACCGTCATTCCACAACATGCCAATACTTTTTGCATTTGTATACCTAGCTATATCGCGTTCCAAACGCAAAGCGAAAAGTGGACGTTGATCTTTTAGTGCCAAACAGAGATACTGTACTGTCAAATCATATCCAAATCAATCACCATTGTTATCAACATTACTCGAATCGCTTTAAAAATATGAGAAGTATTGTTTTTATGTTTAAGGCTTCACTTGCAGTAATTCTGTAAATACCTATTTCCTTTACGTACTTGTAACTTGTTATAAACATAAAATTGGACATATAATATTGACACAATATAAATGTAATATTATGATAATGACAGCTATCTGATCAGAATTTAAAACGAGACGAGGCCCCCACCCTGTATCATAACTCATATCATAAAGAAAGGTTTGACATCTCTGGATGAACTCGACGCTTACCCCGAATTTTAACACGAACCGCATCTGTTGCGTAAATTATAACATGAAGTGTTTTGTATAAAAAAACTACTCTTTTAGCTTCGTTCGGCACTAACATAATACTTATGGTCAACGATCGTTTTCCCCGTGCATTTGGAACAGACTAAAAAAAGAAGTCCAATGAGATCGTTAAATGATACTAAAGACCAAAACACGGAGTTCATCCACTGTGTACCTTTAACCATTCAGAACAAGCCTTTCAAAACTCACCGCTAACGTGTCAAAAATTTATCGCACAAAGGCTCTGAAATAACTCTTTTTTCAGGTCAACAAACAACACAAGCGCAGTCTATTTTTGGAAATGCGTCTGGTGGTAGTTTTAGTTCTCCATCTTCTGGCCAGCCTTTTGGTGGATCTCCAGGGCCATTTAGTGGTGGTGAGGCCAAGTCTGTGTTTGGATCTCCCCAACAACAAACGGGTATGTGCCGCTGGTCTGTTTGTACTAAGAAGTACTTGTGAGTTAAATTAGGGTACTAGTTGGAAATGTTATGCAATATTGAATCAATTCAAAATGTGGCTTGAAGTAATGTTAAGAAATGAAAATTACAATTTTTTTTATGATATTAGAAGGCAAACAAGCAGACAGATTTCCTGATGGTAAGAAATTCCCAACGCCTAGAGACACCAAAGGTGGCAATGGTGCGTTGCCAACCAGAGGCCGAGATGTTAGGCTTCGAGCAAAAGTAAGTTTAACGGCTACCTTACCCTCCGAACCGGAACACGTCATGACGTTATGGCGGCAGGAATAGGCAAGGCGGTGGCACCAATCCGGGTGAGTCGATGCGAAACTCCACCACCTAGTAAAACAAATAAAGAGATTCAGCACATGTGAATTCGTCCTATGTACCTATTAAAAAAAAATTGCCAGCACACTACCTTAGTTGCAGCAAATGAATACCAAATTATTGATGATTTAACCTACAACACAACTATTTTTAACTAAAAATCGAATCTCAAATTTCTTTAAGTAATATTTATTTTTAGAGACTACCTACTTTGCCAATGTCAAGTTACTTATTATTAATTCTTATACAGTCATTAGTCACTATGTACAAAGTCATGTCAGGTCAGGGTCAGGGTCAGGTCAGATTTGACGGTAGCGAGGAATTAGACGATACATTAATTTCTTCATGATTATTTCATTTATGCACTTTTACTGAACAAAATTAATCTAATTCCCACCCAAATTAACCAATTTCACTCAACATAAACACGAAATTCAAAAATAAAGTAAAAATTACGACCACCTTCATTCACGATGACGCTAAAACTCCTACCTTTATGTTCACTATTTTATTTAGTAATTCTATGGATAAAATAATTGCCTTTTGTTATTAACAATATAAATTGGAAATGTAAAGAAAAAATTTCTTTAGAGTAGAGTCACTCACTCTACTTTAAAGAAATTATTAAGAGGACCAACGATTTTTTAAATTATCGCAGGTTCAGCGTTTGGAGGTGGTTCCGTGTTTGGCGCCAAGCCTGTATTTGGAGGATCGCCTAGGTGAGCATTATTTTTATTATTGCATTATTGAAGTGAAACTTCTTTATCGGGGTTGGAAAAAATTTAGTGTAACATTTTTTCGTTACGCGTCACATTTTTCCGTTACGCACCATCTTTGTTCTTATCCCTACCACGCGTGATTCGAAGTATACTTTCTCCATCGGAGTAGGGATTGGCAATAAACTTTATTTAACCAATTTCTGTAAAGTTGCATATATTAATATGGCTATGGCTATGTCTCGTCTGTCCTCTCCTACGGAATCATTATCTGGGGAAACTCTGTAGATGCAATAAGAGCTTTTAGATTACAAAAGAAATGCATTCGTGCTATCTGCAATGTCCTACCAAGAACTAGTTGTTTACCACTATTCAAGGAAACAAAAATTCTCACGCTGCCATGCATATACATTAGGGAACTATGTATATTTGTTCGTAAACATCCTGAATACTTTCCTTTCAGTTCTAATTTAAACTGTGAAAGATCATCTAGGTTTCCAAACAAGCTTCTATTTCCTTCAAGTAATGTTAATGTATACCAAAATAATGCTTGTGTAATGGCAATAAAAGTGTACAACAAATTACCAGATAGGTTCAAAGATTTAACATTTAATAAATTTAAGAACAGTTTAACATGCTGGCTACTGGAAGAGTGCTATTATGATGTAAATGAATTTTTAAATAAAAAGAAAAAAAAATATGATGATGTTAATGAGACTATTTGATATAAAATGGTTATATTTGTCAAAACATTAAAATGCTACATCCTAAGATATTTATTGGGACATTGTCCGGCAAGTAATAAATAATTGTTTTTTTTTTTCCTTTTTTTTGTAAGTATTCATATTTGCATGTCATTCTTTGGCAAAATAGGCAGCTCTTCCTACAATATCTTAATGATCTATCATATGTCTGTAAACCCTATTTTTTTGCAAATAAAGATATTATTATTATTATTATTATTAAATTATTTTCTGGAAAATAACGTCATAAAGAAGTTTCACTTCTTCACTTCTTACTTGTGTACGCTAGTACACGCACACATTATTTTTTATAGGATAGAATAGATGGATGCTGTTAAGCAATATTGTGTCAACCCAAAATTACTCATTGTAGATTATCAAACTATTCCGATAGTTTACAATGTATTAAACACTAGCTTCCGCCCGCGACTTCATTCGCGTAGAATATAGCCTAAAGCCTTCCTCGTTAAATGGGCTATCTAACACTAAAATAAGTTTTTAAATCGGACCAATAGTTCCTGAGATTAGCGCGTTCAAACAAACAAACTCTTCAGCTTTATTATCTTAGTATAGATTTCACAGAAGAGTTTTAAGTAGAATCTAACGCCAAAGTAAGCAAATTATATGGTTGTGCTATGGATGATAGTCTTAATTAAATAGATAACCAGAATACATTTAATAATTATATGTTTATTTCAAAGGATTTTGTTAATTTATCTGTTGTAATACATAATGAATGGTACAGTTTCGGCACCTCCACATTCGGCGGTTTCAACAAAAGCCCCACCAGTGGGTTTGGTGCTTCAGCATCGTTTGGAGGTGGGGCTGCATTCGGTTCAACGGCGTTTGGTGGTTCATCGCCTGGACCAGCGTTCGGAAGTTCATCGCCAGGTAAAATATATTAAATAGGATGTTGCTAATTCCGCAGATTCTTAGGCAAGCTTATTATTGTTGCAATATAACACTATAACATATTAAAATGCATCTAAAATAAAGACATGAAAACTAAATTACACACATAAATGCCTTAGTCACAAATCATCGATTTCTTCCATGTACCCATTAGTGTTGCCGATCTTTCGATAGTTTTACTATCGATGGCTTTCGTCTAAATGAGACGGCTCTATCGATAGGACTATTGATAACATCGATAGTATCGATACTATTGATATGACGTCAACTATCAATAGACTATCGATAGTCGACTATCGATCGGCAACACTAGCAACCATGTGGTATGTAAAATAATTAATTGATTGAGATAATAAATGATTGTTCCTTGGTTCTAAGGAATTATTTCAAGGTTTTTTTTGCAATTAAGCACCTATTTATTCCCCAAACTATAAGGCTCGAGTCGAATGAAACTTGAGTTGCTTATCGATATCTTCGTTATATGGACATTAACAGAAAATTACATTAAAACGTCAGGGTTCAAAATTTTGAAGATTATTGGACGAACACAGGGATATAATATTTTTGAAAATTGGACAAAGCGTTAAGAAAATATTTTTGAATAACCTGTGAAAATTTAAAAAGTTTTTGTAAATATTTGTTGAAAAAACTAAAACTATTATTACCACTAATTAAAAAATAACGAAAGGAATATCAGATAATTATCCATGCTGTTTAATTACTTAAGCTTTTTCGTTTTTGAATTACGCTACTGTGATTGTAACAAAGTATTTAGGATACCCAGAATTATTTTTTTTATGATATTGGAAGGCAAACAAGCAGACGGATTTCCTGATGTTAACAAATTTACGTCGCCTAGAGACACCAAAGGTGGTAATGGTGCGTTGCCAAACTTAGGCCGGGATGTTAGGCCTCGAGCAAAAGTAGGTTTACCGGCTACCTTACCCTCCGATCCGGAACACGTCGTGACGTTATGGCGGCAGGAATAGGTAAGGCGTAGGTAGGTAGGTAAAATAGATTAGGTGGTACCAATCCGGTCGAGTCGCTGCTAAACTCTACCACCTAGTCAGATGTCACGGTGTTAGTTAGTTAGTATGATAAGCCTATGCTCGCCTTCTACGAGCTGCCTGGCAAGGAAGGCAGATGGTCTATTCTACAAAGGAGCCCGGACCAACACGGTAACACGGTATAATTTTATATTATTATCATTTCATAAAAAATATCATATTTTAAAATTATCAAAGGTATCATGAATTTATCAACGATTATTATCATCTTAACATTACAATTATGTTAACAATGTATGTTATAATGCTTGTTTATCAGGTTTTGGGTCACCCACACAATCCAACGCCACCTTCGAGAGCTTAGCGACTCAGAACACACTGACATTTGGCAACTTGGCTCAGCAGTCTGGCCAGCCGGCACCACAGCCTACGCAAAGCTTCAATGCGTAAGTGTTTTCGATATGAATCTACAACAGGACCTCTTTAATCCGAACCCGAAAATATCGGATTAGAGGTGGTTCGAATTATAGGGGTCCTGCTGTGTTGCTGGCAACATTTTGACTATACAAATGATAATTTTAACAATCTCGGAATATTGTACTTCTTAGAGGAGATTTAATTTGTCCTTTCCCCTTTTTCCTCTATAAGTAGAACAGGACTCTCCTGAAAAGAGATAACCGCGGTCTAGACATCATAAATGTTGTAGTAGTATCGCTGTCTTGTAGATAAAGTATAAGGCTAATTTTACAAGTGTAACGGCTGCCCTATCGAC
>NJDD01000075.1:197400-214268 GCA_002245505.1 Calephelis nemesis | reverse complement strand
TTTTTAAACGGTGTCCGCGAAATGGACGCGAATTGGTGTGTGGACGCGAATGGGCACACATACCCTATAACATAAAACATATTTACATTTGGGGAAAGCCTATTTATGCCCTTGGCTAGCTGGGAATATTATAATTATTTATTGTAATTATAATTATTTATTGTATATTACAATGATTAGTGTTACATGTTAATTGGACTGTATGTTAATTAAATTTTTTCCTTTATTTAGTTTATTATGTTTTTCTAATCAATGTATCCACAAAATAATAATTTACTTGATTATTTCAGTGCTATGTGTAGCTGCCGATGGGATAATTTGTAATGAAACAAATAACTCAACATTTACAAAAAAGTTGCCATGTAAATGGACGTAAGTATTATGAAATGTATCAAAGGCATTGTTTTATTAGGAAAATCAATTGCTTAAAGCAGCTTTTATGAAACTTCTGACAGACATTTCATTTCTTAAAAAAAAGTTTCTTAAATGGCACACACTACTGTTGAAGGTATAAAAACAAATAATTAGCATCGCTTTAATTGATTAATAGTTACTGTTCCAGATTACTGGACATCATAATACCATGGGGTGTCTGGTGTAAGTCCTTTATGAGACCCATGTTTCGATTTTTGAGTTATATTATTATTAATAATGGAGTCAAATAAAGTATTTTAGTATTTATTTTTGTTTTGTTTGGAGGCTTTGAAGTTATTACTTTGTATTTTGTTTTTTTTGTTTTTCGTAGGTATTTGCTCATGTCAACTCAGAAACAATTTTTCAAGTTTACGTTATGTCCCAGATTTGTGTAATAATAATAAAATAAGTAAAATAGCCTTTTATTTAGACAACTCACAATTATTTTAAAATTTAGTTAGTTTTCCAGTGAGAATTTAGTGGTACATAAGTTGATTGAATTATTATTTTATAATATTTTTAAGTATTCCCTTCCTTTTCAGATTATTTACATTATTTTATACATTACACTTGATAGGTAGTGATAATAACTTAATTCATTTATTCATTCTTATCAATACATTTTTTCCTAATGTATTACATTTAATTCAAATTTTAAAATTAATGCTCAATGCATTGCTCAAAAAATACTCAAATTCACTTTTAAGTTTTATCTGGTGGAAGTATTTGTGTCTGCAGACCATATTAAAAGTACTATGACTATGTTATCATATCAAAAATTTTATTCTATTTCAGGAATGGATACTCTTTGGAGATAGCTCTATTATTGTCAGTTTTCCTGGGTATGTTTGGCCTGGATAGATTTTATTTGGGGTATCCAGGCATAGGATTGGCCAAGCTCTGCACTCTTGGGTTCATGTTTCTTGGACAACTTCTAGATATCATACTTATAGCTGCACAAGTAAGTACAATATATTTTATAATCTATATACACTTCTTTAGACATTAAAGTCAGTACTAAAAACGATAATTCCAAATATGCGCATGTGCTTTAATATTGAAAATTTAGCAGAAATAGGTTTTTCAACAGCGGTCATATATGTATATAAAAGAGTCATGTTAGTTACACTATTTATAACTCAAGAACGGCTGAACTATTTTGCTAAAAATGGATGGGGAGATATCTAGAACCAGGAGAAGGACATAGGATTCTTTTAATCCCAGTTGATTTGCGAGGAAATTAGGAAAAACAACATATAAATTTTTCCCATACAAACTGAACAGGTGGGGCAATGTGTACCATGAATTTATAGTTAACTAGTTATAAGCAAATTAAATTTATATTATTGTATAATGACAGACAAACTAGCAGACAAATTTCTGACTGTAAAGTCACTATACTATTTTTACATATGAATAATGGTTACAGCCTGTAATTTTGTTATGTTGTCTGTAATTAATAATTACTGTCCAGAGGTTCTTATGAAAAAATAACTGGGAAAATTGCAGTAAAAATAGGAAAATTATTGTTTTATGCATTCAACTGAATATCAAGTAATAAAGTTTGCCGGTTCTATTATTTATGTATTAGTGTAACATAAACAAAATTAAATATAGAGATAAGACTGATGTCATTAATTTGAACAGTATTGCCGTTTAGGATTAGAAAACAATTTGTTTTAGCTGTTCTGCAATAACATCACCACTTAGAAAGTAGAAATACAGTAACAACAAATGCCAAGAACTCCTTAAGGGAATAAAATTAAAAATTATTTTGCATTTTTATATTATATCATAAAAATTGTGAGAGGTATTAGATGTACAAAGTACAGTGTACAAATTAGGGATAATTGTCACAGGACTACCAACTATTTTTTTAGAATTACATAAATTAACACAAGAGACTTAAAATCACAGTTCCAGGCTCCAGGGTTTTCATTTGTCTATAAGTTCTATGAATTGATGTAAAGGCAGGCATAAATCTGTTTGTACCAGTCCTATAAAATTTGTATTGCTCCTTGTGTGTGAATAATTTAATTGAAATACCGAACTCTATAGAGTGAGGATCACTATTGTTATTTAAAGTTTTATTATAACGTACAGGTTGTTGGACCTTCAGATGGTTCTGCATATGTCATACCTTACTATGGTGCTGGAGTTACTGTAGTAAGAAGCGACAATGAGACATATCTCCTTCCGCAAGCTGATTGGCACAACATCACTTGACAGTGGGGCACTATATCCTTTGAAGTTGATGAAGACTATGAATGGACTTAACATTATGAACAGGTTACAGTGAGACAGTTATTGATGGTGTTTCTTAAGTGGTTAATGCCCTGAGCCTTTACCATGAGTTGGTATAGATTAAGTTCGGTAAGTTATTTGTTGAAATCTATGACACTTTTGGTATAAAAATGTGTTTCTCTTAGTTACCAAAAGCAGTGCTGTTTAAAGTTTTCATACAAATAACTGACAGAGACAATAGCGAGTAAAGGAAATTTGACAAGCCGTAAACTCATGGTAAGGGCTCTAAACACCATTTTTAATACTTGTTATGATTTTTAAATATGGGATTTATCTAGGACGTTTTCTGATGAAGCCACTAAAATGTCACTAAAAAGAAATTTCAATTTTGACTAAAAAATATTGGTATCTCAAATACCTGATACTCTCTCACTCTGTTCACTGACCACTCTAAATATCTTTGTTACATGTAAATAAATAGTTAGATTGTTTCATTATATTATCTATTAATCAAGGCTGATTTGGTAAGTAAAGATTTTAACAATGTACAAAGTGTAAATAAAACAATATTAAATTAACGAGCTTTATTTTTCTACTTAGCTACTCATATAAATATTATATCACTTTAATATATCTTCTTCGCTAACAGCTGGTTGAGTTTCAAATAAAGATACATCAGATGGGGGTGCTATTAGTGTGAATATAACCGGTATTTCTGATAAAAGTGGGTTATCATGTTTCTCTAATAGCCTAATCCATGACAAAAGAGAATCCCTGGAAGAAGTACCTGTAAACAATCCAAAAGAATATTTTAGTCCCCCACTAATATTATAAATGCGAAAGTGTCTTATGTTTGTTTGTTTGTATGTTCCATTGTCAAGTCAAATAAAAACATTAATATGTAAAATATAAATTATTACCTTTTTTGTAACGAAATTTAATTAAATGTAAATGTAAAATATTACTTAGACTTTAAAAAAGTCAAAGGCTATTACATATATAGATAGACTAGCTGGCCCAGCCACGCGTTGCTGTGGCTCAGTAATTATAGGTTAAATTATTTTTTTTACTCATTATCTAAAATAATCAAATTACTTATTATTTAAGAATTTTATCGACGAATTAACGTACACCGCCATCTATGAGAACTTCATAAAACTAACCAGGAAAGAAACAATTAATTAATACATTTTATTCGTTTACATTCACAACATAAGTGAATAATTGAGATGATAACTATCCTATCTTTTAAGTTAGACCAAAGTACGGGTACATGTGAATTTGATTGAAATCGGTTCAGTAGTTTTGGAGTTGACAGCATACATCGTGACACAAGATTTTTATATATATAAGATATATTTAGATTTTTATCCCAATACTTTAACAGTTAACCGCAATTCGTTTTGCGAAGGTCAACTGGCCACCTCCATCCAACACGGAACAGGACAATGACGAGCGTCTAAAATACGTTATTAGGGGGCCATTCATCGATTACGTAATCAGGTTCCTGAGGTTGGAATAATCTTTTATATACTCTTAATTTGGAGGTAGGGAATAAAACTCTTAATAAATAAATCTCCTTAGACATGTTACACAAATTAAATGTAAACCTAAAGTAAGCAAAATAATATAAGCTTGTGTTATTAGTGTTAATCAATAACAAAAATACGTTAAAATATACTAGTATAAATTGAATGAACACTGAGAACTAGAAATGCAGACATCTAAATGCTCATCACACAATACAACATGCCCCCAGCAGGAATCAAATAGTGGTCGATGGTGTTAGGCGTGTATGTTAGCCCCTCAACCAATGAGGCAGTCACATGGGGGTAAAAATTGGAAAAATCATCCTTAGACAGTATGTAATTAATGTATTAGATGCCTATGTTATTTCATTTCATGTCAATATCTGTACAAAATATAATCTCAATCACTGCAACCATCAACCATGTGTTGATCCACCAGAAAAGGATGGTACCTAACTAGACATATTTTTCAACTGCAAGAATTAGGTTGCCTATAGTTATCAAAGATGTTAATGGTGTGTAGGCAAATTATGTAAGGTTGTGATCAAACTGGAGCACAGAAATGGCAGTTATGGAGACTGGAAAAGGTGAATTACAGAATAATCTTAATTATTTCAATTGAGGCAAAAAGGTTGTCATGTTGCCAGGTCTAAAATAATATAGTTTGCATTTAAATTATGCATTGAATTGGTTTAACTATTATATCGCCTCTATGTTTTGGCGGTTCAGGTGTTGGACTTCACTGCATGTGGTCCCAGGTTGGGCAACAAAAAGAAAATTTGGTTTTCCAATTTTCTAATAAAAACAAAAAAATGTTGCTCGGAATTGAATATGTGCCTGGTTAGCGATAGGCTTGCAACCTATCACATTGTGGGTCTTCAGCTAGTCGTGAGTGCCCTAGTTGTGCCTCTGCCTACCTCTTCAGGGATATGGGCGTGAAGATATTTTTTTAACTATTAAAATACCTGAAGCACACACAGCAACTATTGTACCATCATCCTGTTCATGAACTGTGTTTTTTACTTGTGGCAAAGTTACTTTTCCAATTACTCCTGGTATTCCTGTAGGTTTTTCAAGGTTGGAAACATCTGAAATCAATATTTTTGCAAGTTATTTTAACAGCAATTTGAATAATTTGACAAATTGATCATGGCTTAATCTGCATTTTTTAAGTTGATGAAGGTGCTTTTAGGAGAAGAAACAACGCCAGAATTTATATGAAGCTCAATTTTGAAGTACATATATAGATATCTTTACGTATAGTCCCTTACGGGGATGAGATAAGAGTATCGAGAGCCAAACCTCAAGATCCTGACAAACCTGTCTGGCTTTGAAGTACTTGAGATAAATTATGAATTTAATAAGTACATATAGGTACATTCCAGGGTCTACTGGTTTTGTAGACCCTACAATGTAAATGCATCTATGTGGTAGATGCACATTGGTCTAAATTCATTGATAAGGTGTGTTTGTATGGTAACAAAAAAATCCCATTTAGAAAAAACATGCATGTCCAAATCAATATAGATAAAATACTAAAAGCTACAAAGTTTAATTATAAACTAGCTTCTTGAAAAGTAATTATTTTCTATTACTTTATTCCACTTATTCCATTATTATTCGCCTACTTAAAAATATCTAATTTTGTAATTAAAAATATTGAAAAAAGCTAGTTACCATCAGTATCTGTACTATCATCTATTTCAGGTCTTGTTTTTCCTAGTAGTAAGAAATAATTCACCAGTTGCTCTTTTAAATACACATAATAGGGTCCTTTGATGACTAACGGCTCATTTATTGGTTGTTCTGCAAGTAAGACCTTTTGTGCTCTGCTTTGTGCACTCACAATCCATGTTTTGTCTAAAGATGCTTCAATTTCTTCTGTCTAACGAAATTTCAAACAAATTAATAACACCATAATAGCTTGTTTTTTTAGGATAAATATTCTAGCCATGTATTATTATATAGGGACATTTCCATATAATCCAGATCTAGCTGATAATAGAAGAAAATGTCAGCTTGTTTCTGTTTAAATGGAAAGAAACAGAAGTAAAGAAATTGCCTTAATTTAAGATCTTAGGTTAAAAAAAAAGCACATGACATCACTCATTGGTAAAAGAAATGTTTATCTTCCATTAAGGAAGTTACCTTTATATATGTGGTATTTTCATTACCTATTACGAGTTAGATGTATTTCTCATAAGTATAAAATTATTGTAAGTGTCTCACACATACAGTATTATTTCCAAATTAAAATCACTGAATTGGTATCTATAACAAATGTTTCATCTAGTTTGTAGTTTACTGGTAAAGTCAGGTATGAAAATACAATTTACTGTAGGTTCTCTCTAACTCTAGTTAGGTTAATGTTATATCCTAATAGATCCTATTAATATTATAAATATGTAAGTTTCTATGTTTCATACTCCTTCATGCAAAAACTGTTGAACCGATTTTCATTAAATTGGGAACACACATAGAAGGTAACTTGGATTAACACATAGAATAGTTTTTATCCTGTGGGACTATGTGGGACAACAACTAGTAATCTATAGATGTAGTTATAATTAAAACATATCACCTGCCATATATCTATCCTAGTGTCAGCATCTACAGATGTAATCCTCTGTATAGCTAGTACTGCTAATTCCAATGTATCTCCAGGTAATTTTTCTGGTAAAGGCCATGGTGACAAATGCCTAAATTTTGGCATCCAGTACATCATTCTCCAATATTTTCTTAAAGGTATTCCTCGACGACCAAATATATTAAGAAGCATTTGCTCCATTTCTGTGTCTGGCATTACACCTTAAAAAAGAAAAAATTAAACCTTAATATCTTACCCAAATTACATCAGAACTGTCAAAAATATGTATGTGACTAGGTAAATCCCACTATGGTAAGTTCATTATGTATGTAAGTACAACCATAGGAATATGACATTTATAATATACCAATTATTATTTTTTTAAATTACACAGTTATTACAGATTAAAACCCATGGTCACAACAAATTGCTTATTGTAAAAGTATCTTCACGCCCTTATCCCCGAAGAGGTAGGCAGAGGTACAACCAGGGCACCCATGACTAACCGAAGATACTAAGTCCCATAATGTGATACGTGGCAAGCCTATCGCCAACCGGGCACGTTTCCAATTCTGACCGACATTTTTTTTTATTAGAAAATTGGAAAAAATCCAATCCTCTTTTTGTTGGCCCACCCGGGATTCGAATCCGAGAATTGCTTATTGTTTGACTTAATATCTCAACTATACATCTCATAATAAAGTTGCTGGCAACAAAACTAATGTATAAATTTTGTACAATTGATTTTTTTATCACCTTACATAAAATGGACATTCTCCAGAGCCAACTTAGGGTTTCATTGCCAAGCTCACCTGGAGTTGTAATGCCAAGTTCTGTTAATGAGAGTTTAATTTCTTGGACAGATATAGGATTGTATTTGCTTAATGCCAGAATTCTCTATATTAAAAATTTGCTAATGAATTAAACAGAATGTCTTCTGATCACCTAACAATGTTCTTAAAGCTACAAGACCCTCATTAATGTTTTAGGTTGCCAATATGACACTTAAAACAATGAATAAAATTATATTTACCATTGTCCTCCATTTGTTCTAATAAGTCAACAGCACATTGCTGCTGTTTCGGATAATGAAGAAACTCCGCTTGAAAAATATTTTCGGGTATAAATTTACCTTTCGGTAATACGTCTACTAAAGCTTTATATACCTCTAAATCTTTCTGAACATTAAATTCTTTCATTCGGTTAAGAGCAGCATAAATAAATTCGACATGACCACGACGTCTTGTATCTTGATTTTCAAACATTTTAATAACTTCTAAATATGTTTCTTTTGTTTTTTGAGGTTTTGTTACAAAAGGGTCATAAGATACTAAATCTTTTGACGAGCTTTTCCATCTTTGTATTAGTAAACTTTGGGTTCTTGTGCTTAGTAATTTCCTAAAAATGCTGGATGACATTTCAATAATTCTTATTGATTCCAATTATTTTTTTATGTCATACTGATTAATAATTAAATAAAAAAGCTAAATTCGGATCGTTTTAAATTAAAAGTAATATTTTTATCAATCAGCTGTAGACTTGAGGTTATAATTTTAGAATAATGTCATTATCATTTTTTTTGCATAAGCTTTAGCGTTCGCCACTTTGAAATTTACAGTCCTCAAATTAACAAAATTGGACTTAACTTATTCAAAATTATTATTAGTCATTACATACGCATTAAAGAAAATCATTTCAAGGTACTGAGTAAAGTGGTGACGTTCTTACTCAAGCTTATAGTAATATCACAGAGTACATGTTATACATTAGTAACACAGTATACATTAGTAGCAAGATTTGACTGGACCAAAAAAAATAAAGTTTAGAAGAAATTAAAACGATACACTATAAAATAATTTCTGCACTGCATTGTAACTGAAGAAAATAAAATTGTCCTCTATCTTAACAGTTTTTTGAAATACCTATTATTTTAGTTTATTAAAATCTTATTTTTTCTGTTGTATTAAAAAAATGAATAATAATTACTTAAACAATGTTGCACTTTCATTATACACAAATTATCGTAACGTTTGCACGTATCTCATTTACTCACAAGAGTTTCTATAAATTGTTACTAGGTATTGTATTATTTTCTTAATTAGATCAATGAATTGTTTCTTTTTAATAAAATGTAGACATTGCATGTTTAAAAAAAGAAGAATTAGAAGTATTCTATCAGTTTCGCGGTACTTTTCAAGTCGTTCATTTCATTCATTCGTTCTTGACCAAGTTTTGCCCCTCGAAATAAAACTGTAATATTTTGTCAGTTTAACTTTTCTTGCGTTCGTGGGTTGTCGTTTTGAATGTTAGTGAAAGTTACGTATTCTAATACGTAAATATTGTTTTAAAAATACTAAATTTTGTATTAACTTGAAGTTTTATCAAATTTACTAAATTAATTCAAACTTATTATTACTGATAAAGTGACAATGTTTGTGAAAGAAGTGACATTGATAAGTTTTGCACTCATTTATTTCTTTAATGTTGTAGGTAAGTACTGCTAATTGCATTTTAATTTTTATGTCTAATATAAATAACAATAATAATTTACATGTTTTTGACAGTTTTTAATCTATATAACATAAAATACTTTTTTATTATTCTCAATAGAAATGTTTTATGTAATATGTACCTTTATTTTTGTTTGTTGATTTGATTACTACCAAAAACTGTCAATCTTTGTTCGATAATACGTTGCTCGTAAATAATTCATCCAACAAAATGAAAGAATAATAAGTAGCTTCAAATTTATTCAAGTACCTAGTTGGAAAATTCAAAAATACACGGGTCAAACTGTTTGCTGTCGATTTGATTTTTGTGTAGGTGTTATCATAACACACAAGTTGTGTGACACAACAAAAAATATACCTATTTGTAATAGTGAATGTTTTTAATGTTTGAATTTCGTCGCGTTGTACGCCTACTTACTGCTCTATATTTACTTCTCATAATTTGTAAACAACTTGCATCAAGTTTAGTACCTATTTATATAATTTGGAAAAAACGCCTACATACCTGCACTACACTACTAGTTAAATATTTATTCTTCTATATAAACTGTATGAAAATACTTACAATTTGATACCATAAGGGCCACTTGCGCGTTCCAGGTTTAAATATTAAACTCTGAGTCAGCTTGGGTTAAATCATTTTATATTTCATTGTTTGACTTATAATTAAATTTTTAAATTAAAAAGTTACCCTTTAGGGCCACTTGTACGTTCCTGGGTTAAGTATTTAACTCTGAGTTAACGTCTAACTAGGGTTAAATCACCTTATATTTGACAGTTTAACTCAATATTTATTGTAACCCGGGAATGTGCAAGTGGCCCTTAGTGATTAAAACATTTAATTTCAATTTTCTTGTCTTACACAAGACAAAAAACTGAAAGACAAATTGCATTTATTTAACTAATTAAAATATCATGTTCATGTTACTTGCCGAACCGGCACACTTTGTAGATACCTAGATACTTTTTGATTTGGTGATTTACCGACAGCAGTGCACCTTCCAGGCCCATAAAATCGTCCATGGATACAAAAATTAAACGAAATCGGCTAAGTTAAAGGTGACTAACACACATAGGTACATATAGAAGAATTATAAGTATGTTCACGCCCATATCCTTGAAGAGGTAGGCAGAGGTACAACCAGGGCACCCACGACTAGCCGAAGGTACTAAGTCCCACAATGTGATAGGTGGCAAGCCTATCGCCAACCGGGCACATATCCAATCCCGAGCAACGTTTTTTTTATTAGAAAATTGGAAAAAAACAATTTCCTTTTTGTTGCCCGACCCGGGATTCGAACCCGAGACCTCATGCATTCAAGTCCAACATCTGAACCGCTACTCCACAGAGGCGACAAATAAATTAAAAAATAAATAAGGATATCAAGCCTTGGCCTTGTGGGATTTAGCTAATTTACTACGCATAGAATGCTCTCATATGCACACGATTCTTAAAAATATAGAAAAATGTCATACCTAGTGATAATTAAAAAAAATCGTAGTGTATATGGACATCAGTCACCTGTTGACCTACTCATATTTTAATTTTGCTCTATGATAGCAAAATTAAAATAAGTATTGTATATATATGTATGTATAATAAAGTAAATTAAAGTATATACCTACATTTTTAATAGAGAAAATATTTTTTCCGAAGACTTAAACTATACCATTGAAATACCTACCTGTTTTAACTTTAGCACGATGTATAATTTCCTAAATTTTTATTTATTAGTAAGTGAAAATCCTTTTTCGATGACTAAAATGCCATTATAATTTTAATTTTTGTCACCGGTTAAATAAAATGTTGTTTAGTACCGGTCATATTTAACCGGTATAAAACAACATTCTATTTAACCGGTTTCAGATTTCACGGCAGTGTCAGGTATTTGAAACTAAAATCACATCAGGTAGGTATTTATCTGTTTCATTTTACGTTCAATACTTATAAGTAACAACCATATACAACAAAACAAGTTGGCTAAAGTGCAACATAGAGAGTATAATTGTGGAAAAGTACAAGTGCTATTTAAAAAAAGTATTAATTAAATTGCTATCACAGGAGATTTTTTCTTCAAACTTTGTAAAGAATAACAAGTTTAAATATATCTTATTAGCTTTGGTACTTCTTATTATCGTATACCTATTCTTTTTATACCATTCTACGACTAATAATTAACTATTACTTACTATGTTCAAGAGTACAAAATGACACAGATCCGATTCCAATTTGCAATTTATATAAAACCGAGAATGAACAGTAACCCAGGTACAAGTTTTCGTTCTGGCTACCGCGAATTTTACTTACTAGCAAGGTCCAAGTAGCATCAAAATTCTTGTAAACATGTTAAAATTACAAGGCAGCCTTGTAATAACAGACGAAGCGCTTAAGAAAGTAAAGTGTGCTTGGATTACAGAGGATTACGGTCCAAAGACTTTCAAGTAGTTCTGTAGTGCAAAGTGTTAATGACGGCAATTCCGAATAACGACGATTTCAGATCCGGATCCGTAATCCTTATACATACTTTTAAGTAGTTCCGATTTTAGGCTTTTGCATCTAAAGTGTCACCAATTCAAAGAAGAATCCGTTGATAACTATCCGAATCCTTAAAGGTACATTTTTAAGTAGTTCCAAGTTTTAAATCTAAAGTGACTGCAATTGTTCAAAGAAGAAAAAAAGACACTTATTTTTTATCGGCTTATTCGTTTGCTAACTGAAAGGATTTTGCAATTTCACCGAACTTAAGCGAACTTTATTAGTTATTTTAATAGATAAAGCTATTTAAACTATATAGGTACCTAGTCTGATTTGCATATCGGACCCAAGATTTCCAAGTTACTTTGACTACTGCTTTGACTTTTTACCTAGATATGGGTATATTTATATAAAATGTATGAGTGAGAATAACGGCATACTGGTAACTTTTTAAACTACGAACACATAATAAAATACATAGGTGGCGTAAATTTCTTGCAATCAGGAATCGAGAACGGATTCCTAATTTCAAGAAATGTCAAGTAAGACGTCCATTTGTATAAACTTCCGTAGTCATACTCAAAAATCTGGTTCTTCTTCTTTTCTATTTTTTATCTGATCTTTAATGTTCGAGGTATACCGTCCCATATGGATTCCGTAGAAGTTTCTAAGATTTACTTCGGCAAAACTTATATACCTACTAGCTGCCCGTTCCGGCTTCGCTCGGATGGTAATTTTTTTTACCATGAATTGAGATATAAGCTATCCTATCTCTCAAGTTGGATTGAACTGCACATGGTGTGCGAATTTTATTATAATCGGTTAAGTGGTTTCTAGGAGTCCATTGAGGACAAACATTGTGACACGAGATTTATATATATTAAGATTAGTACAATTTGATGGCAATTTTATTACTATATTCGAGGTACACAAAAATAATGCATTATTAATTGTAACTCGAAAAAACCTTTTGAGTCTTCGTTAAATGGTTGGGGCTCTCTCTTCTATGTTTTTTTATGATAATGGAAGGCGAACAAGCAGACGGATTTCCTGGTGGTAAGAAATTCACGCCGCCTAGAGACACCAAAGGTGCGTTGCCAACCTGAGGCCGGGATGTTAGGCCTCGAGCAAGAGTAAGTTTACCGGTTACCTTACCCCCTAAACCGGAACACGTCATGACCTTATACGGCAGGAATGGGTAAACTACCTTTCAAAAAAAAGAACTACCAAGCCATTCGATATTGGCCAATCGATCGAGTAACATACTTAAAACATGCAGAAGAATATTGATAACCCTTTCCTGTTTGGCGTCGGATAAAAACAGTTTTCTTTCGTGCATAACACTCGTAAACCAACACTTTTGTTAGAGGGCATGTTTTAGATTTGCTCATAAATTCTATATTTCCGCAAAGTAATTTTCTGAAACTGTTTCTCAGATATCGTGATGTGTTCGCGTTAACTTGTATGAATGAAATATGCATATGTAAAATCGTGCTTATTACTTATAAGCGATAAAATGTCCATGTATGACTATGTTTTTACCGACTCCAAAAAGGAGGTTGTCAATTCGACTATGATTTTGATGTAAAACCTCTATAAGCGCACGAAAAACAGATTTCTGGCGTGGCGACGCATGGCATGGCGTCGACACGTTATATGGTGGTATATATATACAGTCTATATGCAGTAGTGTGTACGGTGTGGCGATACGTCGCCATGGGCAATCGACTGTACGATTCTCTCCTATCGTAATATTTTATTTTATCACTATGACATATTTAGTTCCTATCACAATCTGTCATTTTTTGCATATTACTTTTACAAAATAATGTCGATGTTTCACATCTGCCAAGCGTCCCGTGACGGTTCACATTTTTTTTATATTTTTTGACTTACTTTGATGATGCTTTGAAGGTTCTTTTTTAGAAAGATGGGTCATGATTCCGAGGTGGTCCTTAAGTTATAAATATATAAGTAAGTTATAAAACTACTAGGATGCTTAAAAAAATTATGTGGAAGACCCATAATTATGTGGAAGACCCAATGAAATAGTTGGAGTCGGTTTTTAGAGTTTTTCTACGCTTAATTAATAAATAACACTGCGTAATACTGTGTGTCATATGATTGCTCGGGTAAAAAAATGAATTTTAAATTTAATTAACGACATTCTTATGAATTATAAAGTACTAGATTATAAATTACTAGCTGTTTGTTAGAGAAAAATGTTGCTCGAGATTGGATATGTGCCCGGTTAGCGATAGGCTTACCACCTATCACGTTGTGGACGTTAGTGTCTTCGGCTAGCCGTGAATGCCCTGGTTGTGCCTCTGCCAACTTCTTCGGGGATATGGGCGTGAAGATACATTACTAGCTGTTTGTGCGCGACTTGGTCAGCGTAGAATTGTTACGATTTTCATACAAACTTTCATCTTTTATTATAATCTTTAGGGTGTTAAATTTTGAAAAAATAATAGCCTGTATTCAGATCTTCAGTTACATGTATGTCAAGTTTTAGCAAAATCAATTTGACGGTTTAGCCGTGAAAGAGCAACAGACAGACAGACTTTTGAATTTATAATATTAGTACGGATTCAAAATTCATATCTCCCGTGGAAACCGTTTAGGTAGCACGACAAAATGAAGCTTGCCTTCTAAGTATCTATCTACAAAAATTATAACATAACACAGTTCCATTGCAGTATGAAAGAAGGTGAAACAAGTAACTTTTGCATTTATAATTTTGGTATGAATAAAGCCGGTTTTACACAACCGAACAAATGACCGAACCTGCTCAACAATAAATTGAAAAGAACCTGTGTACCTGCTACCTTTTTTATGCTGTTTACCCGCTACTTTACCAGCATGGAATAGATTTACCTGAAATTTACATGACATCGAGATTCAAGAGTAACACTACTGGCCGCGAATTTTTTGTCGCTGCAGTTTTTTTCGCGCATTAAGTCTCACCTTGAAACTTAAAATTCTCATATTATAGAGTCGATACTAATTGAAACAGTATGATGAAAGAGACAAATTAAGTATATAAGGCTAAGGATATATAAGGCGATTTGTGATATATTAGTAAAAGTTATATGTTTTTACTGTAATTACGCCACTGCTTACGACAGTCGTGTTAAATTCAAACCTGATATAATTTAAGTACGTCAAAATCGGTTCTCGTATTCATGCAAACTATTTTGAAGGTTAGGAAAATATTTATTGTAATGACGACTGAAGACGTACTTCCTTATCCTTGAATCATACTTTTAACTTTTATAATTATGTAGAAATGCACAAAAACGTGTATTGGAAAAATGGCTTCCATTGTATTACAATTGTTGGCTTTTTAGTTTAATTTTTCGTTTTTGGTGTAAGTTAAAAATCAGATATGAGTTGCAATGACTTACTAAATATTCCGGGACAACCCTAAATCTAACCCTAAATTATGGTATACCTTAGGTATGCTTGGGACAAATAATACAAATTTATCTAACCCTAAAATAAGGTAGGTGTAGTACTACTATTTAGATTATGCGCTTCGGTTTAACACTTTAAATTTAAAATTTAAATTGGCTGACCTAATCTAAATTTAAGCGAAATGGTTAATTATGTAATGATAACTCTATATAGATATCTTTAAAATACATTCAGACTTCCGAAGCTTGACGAATATAGTTGAAGCGCATAATTTAAATAGTACTAAGTCTATATGCTTGTGCAATGGGTGTTTGGTAATGGTAATACTAATATGAAGAAATGCCTAAATAGATATTGCAATAAACATAATTAACACCCAGACTTAGAAATACAGATATCTAGATATTCTTACAAATGCCCGCTCTCGTCGGGAATCGAACCCGAGCCTGGAAGTTGGTCAGTGTCGTTAGACGTGTAGACCCTCGGCTAACTTTTCGATATGAATAATTCATTAGTACTTAGTATACCTAATAGTAGAAGTTATACTTTTGTAGTACTCTATTTCCGCTTAGCAATAAAAAATGTCCGCTTTCCGAAAATTTTTAGTATGTTTTATGAATGGTGGTTGCATTTGAAGATGAGTATTACGCGTAAATCTTGGCACAGAACCAGGTTCTGAGTGCTCAGATGTAACGTTGTTTACTACATGGACATATTACATTACAATTTTCAAAACATTTCTTAAAAATACAGTCAACGTCATCAAGACGCTTTTATTAACTTTGTCTACTTATCTATGTTGCGGGATCTTAGAACATGTTGTTCACCCACTTCAAAGGCCGACCCTTTAAATTTAACTGAAAGTTTATACATTTATTAAGTGCAAGTTATGTTATTTTCTTAATCACTCAATTTTTAGAGAAGTCTGAGACCATGTTTTTTACCCAGTTTAAAAGTTGTATTTAATTGAAAGTTTATACACTTATTAAGGGCAAGTTATCAAACGCTTTTTTCTTATATACTTATTTTTTTTAAACATATAGATTTTTTTATTAGGTAAATATGATATCGTCTTATTTTTTTAACATTATTTATTTTGCTAACGTTATAGATTGCGGTAGACATCATAGTTATTTTTTTTAATATTACCCTAATTAAAAAATACAAATATACCTACTCTCTTTTTTTAGTTGAGTTGAGAACCTTTTACATCTGCTTAAAATGGAGATCTGTAACTACCTATACATATAATAAAATCATAATATAACTAAATTTGTACATAAAATATTTTTTGGGAACAGAGAAAAAACAAAGAAAAGAATGCTTCGTACCTGTTGTATTGTATTTTTATAGTACCGAAAACGAGGGTTATTAATAGATTCTATACTTCTTATCGTCGGTGCTTGGTGGAATTCCATTCTTGATGCAATTTATTTAGAAACACTTGTACTTTCCACAATATATTTTATTATTTTTTATTTTTATCATTTAGCCAATCGGTTTCGCTATACAAGCATCATCAGGGCTATATAACAATATATATAGCCCTGTTATATAGCTTGTTATATAGCCCTGATGATGCTTGTATAGCTAAACCGGTTGGCTATATCATAAAAATAAAAAATAATAAAATATATTATGGAAAGTACAAGTGTTTCTAAATAAATTGCATCAAGAGGGTTATTAAATTT
>NJDD01000075.1:162450-185179 GCA_002245505.1 Calephelis nemesis | reverse complement strand
TTTGGCAGGAAGTAACAAAAAACGTTATCAGTGATAAAACTTGGATTAAATTTTTCCAACGTCACCGACGCATGTTTTTTACGCTCAGGAAGACAAGCCAATAGATTTCGTGGTGGCAGGAAAAGGACTCTAAAGAATTTAGCCCACCTGAGTCTAAACTTTGGGGTTTCCTTAATCCTCTTGATTAAATATTTTTTCTAGAAATTTAAATTGAAGTATGACGATGGCAAGCAATGACGCATGGCGCCAGTGAATAGTGAGAAGGTGACATCAAGCTGATTTGCTAAAATTTCCAAGACTTCCAAGACTGCGCTGGTGAAATAATCGAGTTAGCGGACTGTGGGTCTTCACGTCCTCTTTCCAAAACCAAAATTCCATGTTACAAATAAAATTGTATTTATTTATAAATAAAAACAAATAAACATGTAGCTATATATTTAAATTTATAAATTATAATATGTATTGAGTTCACTTATATTTTTATAACGCATTCGTTACGTTATTCGTTACTTTAGTCGAATATACATCCATTTTACAAATTACAAATGTTAGCGCAGTAGAACTGCAAAAAACCCACCCTTACTTACCAGGTCGTAACAGTACACATAAATGTTAATCTTAATCCTTCCTATAAATGCAAAAGTTTGTAAGAATGGATGGATGTTTGTTACTCTTTCAAGCAAATCTACTTAATGGATTGAGATGAAACTTTACAAGAATATAGTTTATACACAATAACATACAAGCTACAATTAATAAAAAATATACTTTAGCACGCGGGTGAAGTTGCGAGTGGAAGCTAATAGTTACATACAACTCAAAAACTGCTTGATCAAATGGCATACATTCCACCTTTGAATCACGGCCTATCTTTCGAAAATGAACCATCCAATTCTTTATTGACTGAGTAGTGTTAAACATACAAAAAAAAAACAAACTAATTGATAACCTCTCCCTTTTGGAGTCGGTTACAAATGATTTATAATAATAACAATAATGAAGCTTTATTTGATTCCATACAAATAATGTTACATGCAATGAAATTAATAAAAGAAAAAAAATTAAATGATTGGTCTAAATTAATTAATGAATAAATAATTAAAAACAAAAGCAATTGAAAACCATAACAAAAATAGATGTAAATTAAATTATCGATATTTTAGTTTATATATAAAACCTCCTTTTTTTTTATATTTATATTGTTCTCATGTAAGTGACTAATGTCTTAATGAGAAATAAAGATCTTTAAACCGAACCTCCTCCAAAGCTTTCCACTTTTCTCTATCTTTGACTGTTGCAAGCCACCCATTCCTGCTGTTATCACATTTTCATTAGCCCATCTGGCATAGGGTCTGCCTCTCGCTCTGGTGACTCTTGGTCTTTTATAATTTTTTATGTCCATTATCAATCTATCTACTAACAAAGAAATGATTTAAGCACCTGTTTTAAACTAACCAATTAACGAAGGGAATGAAAATCAAATTCGTTTCTATCTTTTACCGACTGTTGTTAACTTTGCTTGTAATAAACCAAATTTAGGAAGTCAATTTAAACTTCTACGAATAGTCGTAAGTTGACTTGAAACTTTGTAGATAAACTTGCAGTTTCAATTAACAAGTTGTTTGTAAGACAATCTAATAATTTATATCGATTAAGCTAAACTAATTATGCAACTGGATTAGATATGTGGTGATTTTCCTATTTAATTATTATAGTACGGGAGTCCAAGATGCGGTTTTAGGAAGCTATTTGAGCGAGGTAGATTGTGACGCTAGAGATACCTTCTGCTATCGTTAAACGCCTCCGTTAAATAGATAATACTGGGTAAGGGGAATTGGCAAATTTGTCTAAATATTTTTTTGTTTAAAAATTAGATTTTTGTTTTTTAGAAGCACCCCAGTAATTTGTTAAAAAAATGTTTTTTTCAATTTCTTAAATATAAAATCACCGACCTTTTAGCATTCTACAATGTGTAATGATTAAACTTCATGTAAGAATAATTATTAATGTAGATGTGATTAAAGTGATCAAACACATGATAAGGTAATTAATGAAATATTTAATAAGATAAAAACATACATTCTAATGTCTAGACAATGGCTATCGTAAAATTTGTTATTGTAACATATTAATAGCAATTCAAAGAGACTTTGTATAAAACCAAGGTAATTTATCTCGTAGATCCAAATACCCTCAGATCGAAATTTGAGGAAATAACATTCTTATAGTAATTTCTATTCTTAAATTAAAATATAGTAAATATACAAAAATCTTGATTTTATTTTAGAAAAAAATGCGATAGATATGATATGATGTAATACTGTAAATATAAGGAATAATTATAAATAAATCGCAGTAAAATACAAAAACCTACTGTAATTATTTCATAGGTGTATATATAATATGTAATGTAATGTATATAGATAATTCTCTTTTCTAAATTCCGAAATGATCTTACATAATTTTTTTCTACATCCTACTAGTAGTTTTGAGTTATACATATAACCTATCTTTCTAAAAAATAACCATCAAGATCAATTTCTTATTGGCCTAGTAATTGTTAAACTATAAATAAAAAATATTCGAGTATATAGTCAGGTTGAGAGCCTCCACCTTCAGTACTCTGCTGTGCATGTGCCTCGTCTCTAAAAACTATGTTCAGGATTCATTCAGAATTTAAAGCTGACTTAATTGCATAGAAAATTGAAAATCGATAGGTATCCTACGACAGTTTGATTCCGAAAAGCGTATAAATCAACTTTTTGTTTTTTGGCGTACCTACGTAAAAATGTCCTAATAATGTATGTTTCAGAGCTTATAAGATATTGAAGTCTTTCCTATTTTTTTGCGATGGTAAACAATGGTCAGCCGTCCTCGCGTTTTATTCCAGACAAAAATATCTGGCTGATGGCCAACCGTGCTTCCTAGCGATGCTGCACACGAGACGGTTTTTATGTATGTCAGCTGTCACTAGTTAGTTAATCTTTAACATGGGGTTTTGTTCTTTCTTTTCTTTTGATCAGTCAAATTAAAAAAAAACAGTCATATTAGATTTGCCGTAAAGAAAAGATAAATCTACAAAATTCATGAAGATTTGAAATGATTGTTAGCTAAAATCAGATTTAGAAATCAATATTATATATTAAACAAATATAAAATCTCCGGAAGTATCAAATCTCTGACATATTTTTTTTCTGTGGAAGCCTTTTCTTTTTAAACATTTATTTAAAAGGAGCTCATGATTTATGTTAACTCTGCCATTCAGAAACGATAAATCTTTGAAATCACAAAGATTTCAAATGGCTATGAACTAAAACATAAAATCAGTATAAAATATTTAACGAATAACTGCAAAACGAACTCCAAAAATATGTAATTTTGTATAGAAATAAGTAGAATATAAAGTTTGCTTGAGGTACTAAACAATGAAAGAATTTCTAACATTTTAATATTAAAGTTTAACGTAGATTATAATACCGTAAACAAATTATGAATTCTGCTTTTGAATTGAAAAGAAACATAACTTTTGCCTGTTATGTTTCTTTACGACAAATAAGATATGTTTTAGTCACATGCCAAAAATTAAAAACTTTATTTGCGTTCAAACTACAAAGCCGATTGCAAAGGTCTAACTATGCTAATACCAGACGGATTAGAATTGCAGATAATTTTTAGTAAAAAAATACATTTTTGCAACAGACTTTCATTTGTAAGGACTATTCCTAGCAATAGGCTTGAGAGGTGCTATTTAAGACTTATCAAATAAGCCCATAAACGATTGGATAGTGTTGCAAAGTTTAGGAGCTCCAATAGCCATCTTTTAATTCCAAAATCAAATCAGCTCTACTTCAAGTCATTACAATTTTGCATTGTCATCAGATTTACATATGTATGTAAAATTTCAGCTCAATCGATCAAATTTGACTTGCAAGATTCCTTTACAAACATCAGGACTAGGAAACTAAATAGGCAAAAAAATGTAATTAGTACAAAAAAAATATAATTTAACGACGAATGACATTTTGAATATTTAAATGTTCAATCATATAACTACGTTAATAAAAACCGTCTTCAAAACACCAGGATAGGTGAATAAAAAAAATTCAGATAAACATCGGGATAGGTGAAAATAGGTAAATATGCTCGTAAAATGAAAACTAATTGGCCTATCTAAATCAAACTTTTATGGGACCAATTCGAAACTATTCCGCTTCAAACAAAAAAAGAATTACGTAAATTGGTTCAGAAACAACGGAGAAATCGTTGTACAAATATACCGACCGAATTGAGAACCTCATCGTTTTTTTGAACTCAGTTAAAAATCTGCATCATCTACAAAGTATTACTGCTGACATTTTATTTAAATAAAAATAGCAAGAAATTATCTATGTTATACGTTAACCATTATTATCTTCGTCCAGTATTGATATCTAAGATCTAAGAAGTAATATTTTAGATTAGTTGTCAAGTAACGGCCTAGAAGGCATATCTTTATCTGTGGATAGG
The DNA here is from genome assembly GCA_002245505.1 of Calephelis nemesis. Classification (NCBI taxonomy): domain Eukaryota; kingdom Metazoa; phylum Arthropoda; class Insecta; order Lepidoptera; family Riodinidae; genus Calephelis; species Calephelis nemesis. Next base: position 180,673 of record NJDD01000075.1, on the reverse strand, counting down.
GTATTAATATTCGCCGATCATGTTGTGCTAAACTTCAAACTGAAACATCACAAATACATAGAAGATAATGTCAAGGCTGTGCTTGTACGGAATCTGAGATCTAATAATTGTTTCATTCGCTATCGTTCTTAAATTGGTATCTTGGTTGTAAATATCTACGAATTCGTATGACGTGAACATTCACCTACGCACACATCTAAAACATCGTATGATCTTCGCCAACCAATAAGAAAGCACGACGTGGTGGGCTTGGTTCCCCACTACACAACGGAATGTAGCTGTCAGACGTTCAGAACGGCAGTTAAAAATAAAACTCGTCAAAAACAGGACTCGAGGGCGTTTTTCGAGGTCAATGTCATAATAAATTTCGTTTTTGAGTTGATATTATAAATTAGTTGACTAAAAATATTCGAGCAAACTCAATACTAAATTCGGATTTTAAGTTTCTTTCTATTATTAGCAAGAAAATTTAATATATAATATATAATAAGCAAGATTAATTGAAATCTATAACATGTATAGAGAGTATGATATAAAAATATACTCTTTATTTTTTGACATAGAACCTCTATCGTACTCTCTACAAATAGGTTCTCGTTTGTAAGGAGTGCGCATACCACGATTTATCTATTTGTTATCGTTATTTTATGTTAGGGAATCAGTTTTCATCCTCATGTTATCGTTATTCACTGCAATAATGTAAACGATGTAGTTTAAACTTGAACTGACACCATAACAATTGAAAAACATTTATAAAATCATGAAGGACTTTTAAATTTTATCGAACAACGTAAAAATTTGACTAAAGTTTATCACGGTATTGACCATGGAGTAATGGTTAATATCTTTGACCTTGCAGATGACCGTAATTTGTATATTGATTATTGACTTATTAATCTTGAATCTCAACACAGACAATAATAATAGAAATTTTCTGGTATTATTAAACGGACAACATATTTTGTCAATTCAATGGAATGCAAATGCAACTGAATTGAAAACTTTTTTTTATAATTATCGAAGGCAAACAAGTAGACGGATTTCATGATGGTTTCCTTTTAATATTGCCCTATTTTTTATTACTGATAATTGTGTAATGATTTTCAGCAAACCTACCAGAAAGTTAATAAGAATCCTAAGCTAGAAGATGACTTTAAAAGTTTCTACCTATACTCTGTAGAATAATATCATAAGTCTCACAAGTTGTGTTTAAACTGTTAATAATATTTAACCTTGCATTAATTTGACATGCCTCGTTTATTTACACTACGTTATAATCGCAACTGGTTTTTCTTTAGACAATTTGAACTTAAACATTATTATGATCCTTGTTAGAATTTTTAAAATTATTTAAGCAAATAAACTAAATTAATCATATGCAGTCTTTTAAATTGAGGTATGTTTGGTTATCGGATTTTGTAGATCTAATTACATATTTATTCGACTTCGTGTGTTTGTTATCCCTTACTAATGAAATATCTCAAGCATAAAAATGTAATATATCAATGTTATTTTATTTCAGTACTTTTCCACTATGCGATTTCGTATAAAGTGTTTCATATTTATAGCCTAAAAGTCAAGGCAAACGAATCTATAAATAAAATAATTTGCAACGTGTATGATTAATATTTATTTAGGAACCTCTGAATCGACGAACTGACTTGATATTTCTTTTTTTATAAGGTTACAAGGAGTTTTGGCGCCATCGAGAGAAAAGATGTTCAAAGTTTTTTCATGGTTATTAAATGTCGTGTTGATATTGAGTGAAATTAGTCAATTTTGGTGGCATTTTGTACAATTTTGTTCAGTGAAAGTGCACTTATGAAATAGTCATGAAGAAATGATATATCGTATAGGCTTATCGTGTATTTCCTCGTTGCCGCCAAATCTCATTACATGAGCTTGAGTAATGAGGCCACCGCTTTACCCAAGAGCCTGACATGACTTATTGAAATTTGATGCAAATTTCTACTTGACTAATGGCAAAATACTAACGTATTGGCCAAAACCTAAAGAAAGAAATAAGAAAGGTTACAAGGTTTGTATAACAAGCCAAATGTTTCAAAATCAGTAAAATAAATGTAAATACACAAGTATTATTACATACATTAAAATAAAAGAAAACAATCTAGGAAAAAACTGTAGCAGCAAATGATTTGTAACAATTATTGACAGCTATGTAATGATAATGGTTTGCGGAAGAATTGAATCGATCTTAAATTTTCCAATCTCGTGTAAATATATTATGCGCGTGCGCAGCACGTGAAACACGATCACCCGAGAGTGACGTGAGGCTGTTTATACATGGTATGTCTTGACTTGTGCTCTACAGATAAGCGTTGGTCGTTGTATCTAGCTCACGTGGTTTATGCAACTTTTGCTATAAATTGTATGAAGTTTACAATGTCATTGCTCATTAGCATTATCTTATGTTTCTGCTGATTCAGGTAGGATTGAATACTGTTGGACCTCTTTTTATTAATAGAAATATAATATGTTTGAATATCTTTTTATTTTTGAATGGCTAATATGTTGCTAACCTCGCAGTTTCTACAACTTCTCTGGACTTTGTGGGCGAATATCGGTCCGAGACATCAGTATTTAAATGAATTAGGCTGTTCCCATCGTCAGAAAAAAGGCCTGCCTCCCGGGAGACCAAATCTTGACATGGTGCTGCGTTTGGTTGCTGGACGGATTGATTGGAGTTGGAGTTCAAGTATTGGCCCGTTTCTCGGAGTTACTTGCTGGGCGTAAAAAGGATCTTCGTCGCTGAGACCGGTGGCGGCGGTGTAGTGTTGTGTTAGGATTTGAAGGGAGGCTGACGTTAGACCGTTATTGGATATTTTGCCGCCATACCGTCAGGACTTGCCGTTGACGTGCTCTGTTTGGGAGGTTAGGGTAGACGGTAAACTTTATTTTGTTTGAGCCTTAACATCCCGGCTTCAAGTTGGCAACAGACGATTATCACCTTTGATGTCTCTAGGCGGCTTGAATTTCTTACCATCAGGAAATTCGTTTGCTTGTTTGCTTTCCAATATCATAAGAAAAATTAGCGAAATTTCAGTAAGTAGCTTCACTATAAGTCTTACGATATCGTCAAAATGATCATTTCAATTATATACGTAGAGCCCCAATAAATAAACATTTAATATTACCTTTCGTAATTACTGATTTTCTCAAAAGAAAATATCTTTGAGTCGTAATTTGTTTGATATAATCTCTAGTGAAAGCAATACCAATCGTCTTTGATAATGTTAAATGAAACCCTGAATCTTAAAGGTATGATTGAACTAAATAATTTCTTTATTAAATTATGAAGAAAAAAGTAAACTAAATTTTATTGAGATAGTAAAATATTTTTTTTTATGTTATAGGGAGACAACAAGCAGACGGATTTCCTGATGGTAAGAAATGCCGTCGCCTAAAGACACCAAATGTGGTACCTAATGGTGCGTTGTCAACCTGAGGCTAGAAAAAGAACCTCGGCCAACAAAAAGAAAATTGCATTTTTCCAATTTTCTAATAAAAAAAATTTTGGTCAGGATTGGAAATGTGCCCGGTTGGCGATAGGCTTGCCACCTATCACATTGTGGGACTTAGTATCTTCGGCTAGTCGGGGGTGCCCTGGTTGTGCCTCTGCCTACCTCTTCGGGGATATCGGCGTGAAGATACTAGTAACATATTTACATGCGAATGTTGATGTAATTATTTTGTAATAATTTCATAACACACGTGTTCTAAAATAAATAAAATATAATGACTTCGAGTTTATGTGACGCATATAGGCCAAGAGAAGTCCAACTCATGGTCCCGTTTTCCCGTTTTCACGGGTACTTTGATTAGAATATATCTGTCTTCCCTGCAAGCAACTTGCCCGGTTAAGAATTTCTTACCAGCCCTATCCCGGAGTCCGGATGGTAAGGGCTGCAGGTAGACTTACACAATCCCGGATCCCCTCTACAGGACAGCGCCGTACCGTGACATGCGGTGTCAGCAGTTTTTTTTACCTTCATGAACAAACCTTTGTGCTTGTTCGTTGTTTTATTAAATTTAAGAGGCACTCGAAATTCGCAGCTGCATTACGCATGTGCTTCTAAGTCAAGTGACCACTCAAAAAGCCTAACATTTTAGTTTTAGTTAGATTTTAGTTCTTAACTCCTAAATGTTAAGTGTTACTGGCAAAAGCGCCATCTGTTTGTTCTCTTGAAAAAATATTGATCGTGACTGATAGATGGCGTTTAAAACAATAAATGGTATTTTTTGTTTATAGATGGACTTAGTGGAAATTGTAATAAAGAAGAGAATCTCCTGCAGAGGTGTTCAATGGCGCTTCCTGTCCTCAGCTCACCGGAAATGTCGTTTGCACTTACAAAGGAAGAATTAGACAAAAGTTGCATGTAAGTTTTGTTATTATTTTATATAAGACATTTATACATTTGTAAGTTTTTCCGCATGGCAATTAACGTCTGTAATTAAAATTCAATGAAAACTCAGTAGGGTTACTCTTGTATCTCGATTTCATGCATTTTGGAATCGGATGTCATTTCAGGTACCTACTCTTGAACACAACACTAGCGCATTATTAAAATTTAGCCTCTGTGGTCTAGCGAAACGGCGTCGACAAGTCAAGTCGACTTGCTGAGGTCCATGGTTCGACTCCAGGTCGGACAACAAAAAAATAAGAAAATGTATATTTATACTAGGCTTGCCACCTAGTATCTTCGGCTAGTCGTGAGTGCCTTGGTTGTACCTTTACCTAACTCTTCGGGGATTTGGGCGTGAAGAACTTAATAATAAACAATCAATTATTTTAAAGGATTCGTTGAACTTTTTTCGAAATAAATATTAATAATCCTGTTTTTTATTTTTTTATTTTATAGGAAGGCAAACAAGCAGGCGGATTTCCTGATGGTAAGAAATTCACGCCGCCTAGAGACACCAAAGATGTTAATGATGCGTTGCCAACCTGAGGTCAGGATGTTAGGCCTCGAGCAAGAGTAAGTTAACCGGCTACCTTACCCTCCGGACCGGAACACGTCATGACGTTATGGCGGCAGGAATAGGTAAGGCGGTGGCTGTTACTGCTTAGGTTTCACCTAAAGTAACATAATAGATTTAAATTTCCAAATTGCATGAAATCGAGATTCAAGAGTAACTGTATTGAGCTTTTAATTGTTGACCGACTTGTCAAAACACTTCATTCACATATTCGTTCATTCATAATAGGTATATTTAAATGGTCATCGGAGAATTGACCGATTTGTCGTTAGTTGCAAATCGTTGGGACAATATCTCGCCTTGTAAAGGAAGCTTTAGAAATGTTGAGAATATACTGTCAGCACCTAAGAGGAAGTTCGTAACAGTTTGGAATGTCGAACTGTTAACTCGTCTTAATTTACTGTTCTTGTTTGTGGCAAATACCAATTTAGTGGTAGTCTGACTGTCTAACTTGACTGGATGCTTGATTAGACAGTTGAATAGCCAATGGAGCTCTAAGTTTGAACAGCTGCATCGGCGAAGTTATTGTTTGGGAGAGGTTTCGGTCTTAGAATAGTCAACCTTGCATACAAGCAAATTCTCAAGTTCTATTGGAGCCAGTAATTGTTTTAGTATATTTTAAGTTGTTTTTTTACGTGATTGTACTATTGATGACACAAATGAAAACTAAGTATAAAACAAAGTCACTTTCTGTTATCGGTCCCTATTTATGCGTAGATCTTTAAAAACTACGCTACGGATTTTGATGTAGTTTTTTAACAGATAAAGTAATTCAAGGGGAAGGTTTATATATATGATGATATGAAGTTTGTCCACCCGTGCGAAGCTGGGATGTTAGTTTTTACTAATGTAATAGGTACATAAATAGAGCAAAAAATTTTTGTTTTTATTTTTCATATCTGGAGTATAAAATTCAAAGAGTAATTTTCTTGGAAATAGCTAATTATATACAATAAATGCTGACTATTTTTTTCTGTGATATGTAGAAATAATTATTTGGCCACTGCTTAGTTTGCCATGGCGACTTGGTCGTCTTATTGGCCAATGAACCATTAAGGGGGCTTAACCATTAATCATAACCTAATTACCCACTTATCTATTACGTTAGGCATTTTAGTAAATTCTCCCCTAGTAAATTGTGTGCAACTCTAAATCTTATATGTGAAATTTTTAAAAAGATCTAACTGTTGTATATGCGTTTGATTTTATAGGTATTAAGATAGTATCCAAAGATTTTTACATATGCTATTATTAATTATCACAAATCACATCATCATTTAGTATTTTTTTAACATATTGAAATTGAAATGAAATGAAAAATTTGGTTAAAGCTAGATACAAGACTTAGCAACCATTGAAAGCAGCTATGTCGAACAGTTATATATGTCGCAGATTCAAACGGATTTGAATCCACGTGTTGGAGATTTTAGTCCGCCATTTTAGTATTTTATTCAGTCAGTGCGCACATCCGGCGCAGGCGAGGTCTCAAGAGCAAGTACGGTGCTAAATTAACATACACACTACTGACAGATTGAACTGACACATTCAACTTCATTACAAACTGTCACTGTCACTATCAACGCCAAACGCCAACATAAGATTAACGACATTTAGGCTAGTATGGCCACTCGAACAAATAAATAATTATTCATTCTCCGACATATAATAGGGCAGAAGTCTTAGTACATACATATCTTCACGCCAAGTCCCTTACGGTGTAGGCAAATCTCACTTTTTCCACATTCATTGCTTTTTTCACACACACGTTGGTTTGTTAGTTGGTTGGCTCCTCACAACAACCTTAGATAATGACCGATTTGATCATTGAATGTCGAACTCGGTCACCTGGGTACTTAAAGCCATCTAAATTCGCATTGTCTATCTGCTTTGTCAATATTTTATCTGTCATTCCTTCCATATGACCAAACTAGAGGAGTTTTACTTTATGTGAAAGGGCATCTTTCTCATAAAATTATGCTTCTACCACGAAGCTATAGGCTACTACTGGAGGTTACACTTCTACCTAAGAAATGATATTATTACCAAATGTTGCTGACTCTCTCTCATTTTGTCGTTGTTATTGACTTCACAAGACTCTCTGAAAGAGAGGCCGGCACGTTAGAGAGAGTCCGCAAGATTGAAAATGACATCAGTTTTTTGTGAGGAATGTAACCTATATCTTCATGCAGGGCCCGATCCAGGTGTTTCGCCGCTCCGGGCAAAACAATGTTTGTCACCAAAACAAATTTGCGCCGCCGACGTGCCGCGCCGCCCCCAATTTTGCCGCCCTTTAATTTTGCCGCTCTGAGCAATTGTCCGGTTTGCCCACCCCTAGGTCGGGCCCTGGATTTATGGCTTACATTGAAGACTCGTCATTCATTACGAATATTTTTGTTGCAGTGAACTGAGAGCTGGTATTAAATGCATAGACAACTATACAGAAGTCTGTATGGAGAAGAGTGAACAAGTAATGTTTCGGAGGATATACGCTGGCATCACAGAGGTGGTGCAAGAGCTTTGCACCCATGGGAAATACCAGGATGAATATCTGAGACACGCGGATTGTGTCAAGAATGTAAGACCAGAATATGAAGTATGCAGTAAGAAGTACGAAGTAACGCTAACAACATTAAGCAATAGTCAGAATAATGAACATTATAACACAGACGAAGAACCTATGAGCCCTGATGATCATTTACGGACTGTTTGTTGGTAAGTAACTGAATACTATAGTTATGTTTACCATCATCATCTTAACGTCGATCACAGTTACTCCATCTTTAAGAAAAGGAACACAGAATTTTAGAATGCTGACGATATTTTCACTAACAGTCAAAATGCTGCAAAACTAGGTTATAAAAAGGAATTTCGGCTGCTGAAGTTCGTACATTAACTGTGTCTTTTATAGGTATACATTCACATTTTCACTTAATGTCCTTGCGGAGTAGGCAAAGTGGAGTGTTAGTGTCGCAATGCTTGCGGACCCCCTCGTGTAAGTCCGGGTCCGCTGAGATAGACCATTTGCCTATCTTCTAGGAGAGCACTAGTTAAAACATGGATCCGTACCAAAAAGACTACAAGTGCTAGAGTATTGTGCAGCAACTTGCTTGGGTAGGGATCCACCACCTTTCCTAATTTTGCCACCATAATAACTCGTTCATGTTTCGGTCTGGAAGGTAGGGTGGCTGGAAGACTTATAATAGATAGTTCATTAATGTTGGCCGCAAGTCTACAGGACGTTCCATAAATGGCTGCATTATTTACTAAACATTTTTGAATGTGATTAAACACCGAACTAGCACACCGCTTGCCTGATGCTTGTCTCGTCTCCAGCTCACGGCTTTGTTTCATTTTGTTTATACTATATAAAAAACGACGGGTTGCACTCCAGGAGCGCTCTTAGAAGTGAACTCTTGAATATTAACGTTGTGCATTTTTGATATTTTGGAACGGTTAGGGAATAATTTTGCACGACTGGCTTTAATTAGCAGTATGAAAGTACTATCATTTATGTTATAGAATACAATATTCATTTATTGCGCTATCGTAGGTACACAAACGTGACAACACGAACTTTCGCGCAAGCGCCCTGCGCCGTCTTAGGAATTTTCGATCAGGTCACGTGTCCTGACGCCAGTTGAGAAGGTTTTACCCATTTAAAAAAAAAGTGCGTGACGCCGCTAAAGGAGTTTTCACTTCAAAGTTTGTAGTCTTTAGGGCACAGACCATCCTTTCATTTCGTCCCAAAGCGGCTAGAATAAGATAGAGCATGTCTCGAACTATTAAACAAAGATCAGTCTAACTTGTCCCCTGAACTTACTTCTTGAAACCTTAATAATTCAAATTCAACCTACGTCTTCCAGCCTTATTGGGAACACATGGTTTATAGTAAGATTGATCGCGGAATTGACTGCAATATAATATGGCTTCGGAAAATAGAATATCACTTCAGTTTCTGACTGAATGTGATGTTGAAATGATCTATGCCTTATGGAACTGTCTTCGCATCGAAATCTTGAAGCACTTTTTTGGCTAGGCCAAAAGTTTTAGAAAATTGAAAAAACACATTTTGTTTGTTCAACCCCCTGATGACCTCATGAAGTCTAGTCCATCACCGGACCTCTAGACTACTAAGGTGAATGAGGAGACAACGTTGCCTGAGATTGGATATGTGTCCGATTGGCGATAGGCTTGCCACCTATCCCACTGTGGGACTTAGTGTCTTCGGATAGTCGTGAGTGACGTGGTTGTGCTGCTCTTGTGGTGCCTCCGCCTCCTTTTCTTGGGATACGAGCGTGAAGATATACTTTTTTTTTAAAGTAATAATTTCTGTAACTGATATGCTGAGGAGATTTACGAGAGAAAAAGCTAGCGGCTCTCCTAAAGGCAATTGACAATGGTAATCTAGTCGCTATCTGATGGCTGTTATATTAGGGCAGCTATGCAAGTTAACATCTAATTAAACCTTCAGTACTCAACATAATGGGTAGCACTGATGCTGTGGCGGATGGAGTAAGTAAAGCAGTGGTAAAAATCCGTGAGAACTGATGTGAAGTACCCCATCTATTAGTTTTTACTGATTGTACTGGAGCAATACCCTAAATTCTTCTACTGTGAAGTTTTTACGTTGGTTAACAGATCCAGTTTTTTCATCCCTGTGTCGGTCCGGGCTCCTTTGTAGAATAGACCTTTGCAAAATCACCAACACCGTGACATCTCAGTAGATGGTAGATTTTCGCAACGAAGGACGTCACCACATATTCCTGCCCTCTTTACGTTAGTGCTTGCCGTTGACGTATTCCGGTTCAGAAGATAATGTAGCCGGTAAACTTGCTTTTGTTCGAGGCTTAGTATCCCGGCCTCAGGTTGGCGACGTGCCATTGCCCCCTTTGGTGTTTCTTTGGCGTGAATTTCTTACAATCGGGACATTCGTCTTCTTGTTTACCTTTCAGTATATAAATGAAACTATTGTGTGGTTTGTATAATAAAGTACAGCATGTAGAATGTATAACTAAGCAAGGTACCTAGGCTAGTACTTCTACTCTCCTACTCTCCATCTATAGAACTAAGCCTCTTTTAAATATGACAATGTATAAATGACGAATAAAAATATATACCACTTACTTTTAACCCCTTGGCCCGAGATACTAGTGAGCAAGCTTAATTGCTGTAAAAAGCAGACGAAGTCACGGGAAACAGCCAGTGCTTTTTTCAATTACCTTAAGGTTTTAGTGGAATTTGAATGTACATTTCTAAATGGATATGAGAATTTGCGAAATTATATCATTCAAATTGATTTCTGCGAATTAATTTGTCAGGGAAAGGAACTTACTGAAAGGTCCTGAAATCAAAAGTACTATTAGCGTGAATATTGAGGGTTCCAATAAAATATTTTATCAATTAACTAAACGGTTTCGTAATTAAACATTTTCTAAAGCAAAGGTCTTATGGTTTTAACTTGTAATTTATTCTCTTTCTGGGAAACATATCACTATCGAAATACCTAGAAATAACCAGGCGCGATCTTCAATTATAAAAACTTGTATTTAACTACAATGACAATGACCAACTTTATGTTTTTATCGAAGTAGCTGTTGCCCGCGACTTCGAAAACGAAGTGATTTTTCATGGTTAGTATATAGTTAGTATATAGGAAAGAAAGATTTTCGTACAGTAAAAGGTATCTTAGATGTTGACCCGGGCTATAACCTACAAAAACACAAAATTTGGTAAAAATCCGTAAAGCAGTTTTTGCGTGAAAACTGAATAGACAAACCGACAAAAAATTAATAAAATTAAACATTTTTTAAAGCAAAGGTCTTATAATTTTAAGTTGTAATTTATTCTGCATTTGGGAACATATTACTATCGAAATAACTAGAAAATTAAACGAGGACGAGAAAATGACGTTTGGTAACTAATGGATTCTTATCATCTTTGTTGCCTTAGTCTTTTTGGTTGGTCTTGGATACCCTGGTTGTACCTCTTCGAAGATACGGACGTTAAGTTTTTTTTAATGACATTGGAAGGCAAAAAAGCAGACGGATTTCCTGAAGGTAAGAAATTCACGCCTGTTGGAGACACCTAAAGTGGTAATAATAAAGGTGGCCGGGATGTTAGGACTTGAGCAAAAGTAAGTTTACCGGCGACCTTACCCTCCGAACCGGAACACATCAACGGCAAGCACTGACGCTATACGACAGGAATAGGTAAGGCGGTGGTATCAATCCGGACGATTTGCTGCGAAACTCTACCACCTACTAAATAAGCAATAATATAGTATATTATATATTATGACTTGCTGTACCGGCAGACGTTGTTCTGCTACTTTTTTTAAATATGATTTTAGTAAAAAAATGAGGTGAGTCACCCTTGTTACTAATGGATATGAAAACTAACTTTTTGCCGATTCTCAGATCAAATTACTCAATATGCTCACAAAATTTCACGAAAACGGTCGAGCCGTTTCGGAGGAGTTTAATCACGCACACCGTGACTCGAGAATTTTATATATAAGATTCTTATAGACTTTGATTTTCCTTATCCATGTCGCATATTTATCTTGATCTAAATATCAATAAATTATGAACAAAGGTTCAGATTTCAAACGTAATGCTTTGGCCAAGTACGTTCACTTAATCCGCGCCCGGTAGTTTGTAAATTCAAACCCCTTTCTGGTTTTTAGTGCAAAGTATATCATATATATTTTTCCCCGTGTTGGTCCGGGCTCCTTTGTAGAATAGACCATCTGCCTTTTTTGCCAGGCTGCTCGTAAAAGGCGAGCATAGGTTTACCGTCACTAACACCGTGACATCTGACTAGGTGGTAGAGTTTCGCAGCGACTCGCTCGGATTGGCACTACCCCCTTACCTATTCCTGCCGCCATAACGTCATGACGTGTTCCGGTTCGGAGGGTAAGGTAGCCGGTAAACTTACTTTTGTTAGAGGCCTTACATACTGACCTTTTTTTTATGACATTGGAAGGCAAACAAGCAGACGGATTTCCTGATGGTAAGAAATTCCCGCCACCCAGACCAACCAGACCAGTGCCAACCAGAGACCGGGATGTTAGGCCTCGAGCAACCTCAGGTTGGCATCGCAACATTACCATCTTTGATGTCTCTAGGCGGCGTGAATTTCTTACCATCAGGAAATCCGTCTGCTTGTTTGCCTTCCTATAACATAAAAAAAGAGCGTGTGTATATAAGTTACCGTACTGTGATGTGTACAACATAGTTAACTGTTATGTGCACGTATGTAATAGTACTGCGACGATTACTATCTCATGTTACAATTAGCCTCGCAGGCTGAGACCGATTCGTAAGATCTCTAACAAATGATATAGGTTTAAACAGCGATTTTATATATTTTTGTATATGTTCATGTGAAAAAGTATAAGATCTTACTATCTTTAAATGTAGTCAACGTGCAAAAAATTAGCATTACCTATTCGGTAACAAGAATATCTATTAAGGGGCCATATACGCTAAAATACGTCAGCAGTTTACTGTTTTTTTTCATACAAAGCAATCATGGATCTTGCTGACAAAAATACACAAGATTAACATGAATATGCTTTACTAGACTATTGTTTCCAAAACACGATTCATTTCACTTTGCTCGATAGAAAAAAAACAAAAAGTTAACCCTTTTTTGAAAGCTTTTGCTTTCTGTCTACTTCAATGGTGAAAATATCGACACCAGATTTAACATAAACATAGATAAGTAAAAGATAAGTGTTTCAGTTTTTGTATTTTTTTTAAATTACTTTTATAGTGTCAAAAATAGTGATTTGTCGCTTAAGACGTTTACTTTAGAGCGCCAATGTTCATAGTAATCATGGAACGGGAGAGTGCGGTGATTGGCTTTTCTGGCTGACTGAGTATGGGGCCTTAAGAAGATACAAACATTTTATCTATAGAGATAATATAACAGTAATACAAAAAAATAAATCTTTACATGTCAATTTTTTTTTAAAATAATGTTTTTTACGTATTTGTAGTATACAAAACCCAAAGTGTGTTCAAAGTAAACGCCGTATTTCAGAAATGATACAACCAGTGCACCAAAGATTAACCGAAAACACGAAGGCAAGGAAGATGATAAGAATGCATCAGTTACCAAACGTCATTTTCTCGTCCTCATTTATTTTCTAGGTATTTCGATAGTAATATGTTCCGAAAAGCAGAATAAATTGCAACTTTAAACCATAAGATCTTTGCTTTAGAAAATGTTTAATTTTATTAATTTTTTGTCGATTTGTCTATTCAGTTTCCACGCAAAAATTGCTTAACGAATTTTTACCAAATTTTCTGTATATGTAGCTTATAGCCCAGGTCAACATCTAAGGTACCTGCCTTTTACTGTACGAAAATCTTTCTTTTCTATTACTACCCACGAAAAATCACTTCGTATACGAAGTTGCGAGCAACAGCTAATTCGATAAAAAATTGGCCATTGTTATTGTAGTTAAATATAAGTTTGTATAATTGAAGATCGCGCCTGGTTGACTTTCATACGCTCCAATGTATTGAATTTATTCATCCAGCGTCACAGGACTTCTACATGGCTGGTCGTGGACCGGTACAATGAAAAGATAAACAAAAACAATACTATTTCCTGTAAAAAATGCGAACCGGCTAAAGCGATGTGCAATCTGCATCAACATTGAAATAAGAGGATCAAAATCATGTGTTCTGTAAACAATTGCTCAGCAGTGTGCATAAGAGACTATTCAGAAAGTTATCTTCGTATTAAACAGTTTTACCCTTTTTTTACCCTTTGCTAAATGAAGTTGCAATCTCCGGCTTCATCAAGCAGAAAATTATACACGCTTTGGGCAGTAAAAAAGCTGATTTATCAGTTTTTTCTTTAGCAGACACATGTGATCTAAACATATGTTATTTTATTTTCCTATGGATAAAGTAAACGATTTTTTTTATCCTTAATTGAAAACATTATTATGTGTACAGATTTGTTTTCTTATCGAATATGTCGATCCTTAACAAGAAAAAGGGCAACATTTCAACATTTAAACAAATAAGAACATTTAAATTTATTAAATTGCAAATTAAGTAGAGTGGGATATTGCAATACGATGGTAGATGTTAAAAATCCTCAGTTGAAAAGAAAAGTGATCTCAGGAAAAAAGTGAGAGGCTCAATTGTTTTTTCCTATTATTTTCACAAACCCCCGTGACATTTTCCTTATTCCATTCCGTTATGTAGACATAATCTGTTAAGTTTGACCAGAATGTAGTTATTTTTTATTGAATTTAACGTTGATTCTTTCTGTAATAAAATAATGAATGAACGATCTATATAGGTGTAGTACTTGAATTTAATATTCGAGAAAATTTACGCAAACATTTTTTTAAATTTTTGAATTCATAGTATCATATATAATTGAAAACTTTTCTTGCACAAGTTATGTTTGTGTGACTGTGGAATTTAAGAAAAAAATATTCATTGTAGATACTAAGAACTTTCTGTATGTCTTTACGTTCAATGCTAATTATTGTAAATAGATCGTTTAATTTATTCGAGAAAGAATAATCTTTTGAAGTCTGTTTTATATAGAAGAAATAGACATATTCCAGTTTGGTAGAGGTTTTTCAACGAGATAGTAAAGTAGTTTTTCGGCCGCTAATTTCTTCTTAGAGTGTTTATTAACTTCATTCACAGAACTTAGGGTTTGCGTTAGTCTTTGTTTCTTCACAAACAAAGGGGATATTCAGGGAGAGAAATAGAGATACTTATAAATACGAGTATGATGCCATCTTTATCATCCTAGTGATTATACCTATCCTTCTTTACTTGAATAAACGATTTGACGATGATGAAGAAAGGTTATATTAATAATACGCGCGATACTTGTACAAACGATACTTATACGCGCGATACTTATACACGCGATACTCATACGCGCGATACTTATAAGCGGGATACTTATACGCGCGATACTTATACGCGCGATACTCATACGCGCGATACTTGTAAGCGGGATACTTATACGCGGGATACTTATACGCGCGATACTTATACGCGCGATACTCATACGCGCGACACTTATACACGCGCTCTAACGGCCAATTTCAATAACATCTTTACAGTAAGACTTAGCTTATAGCTTATAGGCTTGGCTTATAGGCTTGCTAGAGTTTTGTTGTTAAGACATTTTTATTATGTGAAACAAACATTTAAATATACATACTTTAACATTTATAATACCATAATACATATAACGGATTTATATTTAAAAAAAGATTTTATTTTTGTGTTTCTAAAAAGAAGACAGTTTTTCCTTTTAAAACGTCACACCATAATTACATAAAAGGAGTTTTGGCGCCATCGTGAATGAAGGTGGTCGTAATTTTTTCATTATTATTGAATTTCGTGTTTATATTGAGTGAAATTGGTTAATTTAGGTGGGAATTATAATAATTATGTTCAGTGAAGTTAGTGTATCTTCGATTTCAAATCTCACTAGATGAGCTTAAGTAACGAAGCCACCGCTTTACTCGAGACCTAACATGACTTTATACATAGTGACTAATGACTGTATAAGAAGTAATAATTTCTAACTTGATACTGGCAAAGTAAGTCTTGAAAAACGATTGAAAGCTATATTAATAAAAGAAGAAGAATGACATAAAAAATAATTAACTTTAAAATTTAAATTATACAAGGAAGTTTATTACACATAGCATTCAAGCAAAGCTGCGATAACTTCCTAGTCTCGATATACGGAAAATCCTAAACCAGGAGATCTCGGTCTATCTGCATGTTCATAAAATGGTATTTGTTCACAGTTCGTTCCAAGAGTACCTTCAATGTTCAGAAAGGACAGTTCAAAGGTCGTGTGGAGACGAGGCCGCCCTATTTACCAGCGCGTTCCTCAAACGTATGGCATCCAATATAATTAAGGTCAGTATCTATTGATTAAGACTATTTAATACTAGTACTTCCTCTTAAATAATAACTACCGTGCCTGAAGATATGCTCGTGAAAGAATTACCTCCTGTGCCTTTTTTTCAATCGAAGATATTTCTAGGTTTGAACGAATTTATTTCTCGTTTTGTTTTCTCTTTGTTGCTCCGGGCTCCTTTGGAGATCTGATAGACCGTCTGCCAGGCAACTTGTAAAAGCCTAGCATAGGCACAAACACCGTGACATCCTACTAAGTGGTAGAGTATCTCAGCGACTTGTCCGGATTGGTATCACCGCATTCCCTATTCCTGCAGCCATAACGTTAATGCTTGCCGTTAACGGTTATGTAGCAGGTAAACTCACTTTTGCTCTAGGCCTGAGATCCCGGCCTCAAGTTGGCAACGCACCATCACCATCTTTGGTATCTTTAGGCAGAGTGAATTTCTTACCATCAGGAAAGACGTCTGCTTGTTTGCCGTCTCATATCATAAAAAAAATTTGGTCAAATATTTACACTACACATTACATTTACATTGTATTAGATTTTAAGATAGCATTTATAAAAACAAGATAGGTATAATGGTCCAAAAATGCTAAATAAAAATGGATGTCTATATTATAGACATCCATTTTTATTTAGCATTTTTGGAATAATTCACTAGATGTAAAACTTAATACGGTTGAATAAAATTAGCTGGATCAAAAAATAAAAAATTGCCATTTTATTCTTTTATCATTTTTTTAACATTTTTGTATACTTACAGGCTTATTCATAAACGTTGTTTAACTTTTAATCACCAATTTAAGCAATGTTTAAAAAAAATCTTATTCATAAACGCTATTTAGAGTTAATCATTTGTTTAAATATACTCTTAAATAGCTGTCACTTTAAGCAACCTCGGACCCTTATTTAAAATTTTAATCAAAAAAATGGCTGACTAAATTTCAAACAGCTGATTTTATGTGCATTGACAAAATGCAACAACTAGCCATTTAATATGGCTTATTTGTGTATTCTTATGATTTTTTTATAATACACGCATTGAAATATTTTGATTTCGTTGAAGTGTGGACAAAATTGGATGGAATATGTTGGATTTTGGAACAATATAGGACCGTAATAACATGTTTTATTATAGAGATGGCCAATGACTCCTACGAAGAAACGAACAGTTTTCCAGAGCATTTTGTTATGCTATTGGAAGCATAAAAGTAGACAGATTTTCTGATTGTGATAATTTCACGCCGTGTAGAGACACCAAAGGTGTCAATAGTGAGATTCCAACCTGAGGCTGGGATGTCAAGCCCCGAGCAAAAGTAAGTTTACCGGCTACTTTACTCTACGAACCGGAACAATTCAACAGCAAGCGCTGACGTTATGGCGGCAGGAATATGTAAGGCGGTGGTACCGATCCCGGTGAGTCGCTGCGAAATTCACCTCCTAGTAAGTTGTCACGGTGCTAGTGACGGTAAGCCTATGCTCGATTTTTACGCGCTGTTTAACTCCTGTTAGATGGTAGATGGTCTATTCTACTTTCTACAAAGGAACTCGACCCAACACGGGGGAAAATATTACAGAAATGACATCATTTTTATATTTAGCTTAGTAACATAATGTAGATGCATTAAAAACATTATTTTGAAATGCAGTGTATCAGTTTAAACGTTTTGTGTCTATCTTGCATCAACTTTATTTACTCTAATAAATTTAATTTTATTGTAGTACAATATGTACGAGTATTTTATTGTAGAAACGTAAATACTCTTTAGCAAGAGGTTATAGATGTCCGACACCGTATTCAGAAACAACGATGTTGATAACGGATGTTATTGTTTAATCTACTTTTAGCAAAAGAAATACGCATACAGCCACATTTCTACCAAAACCTACCAAGTTAAACAGTATTTAACTAAGCATTGTCAAAATGAACTTTATGAATAACAAATTTTTAAGAAATGCTTAAGGCTTAATCAAATGATTAGATAAGCAATGCTTAGGAGGTTACTTAACTATTTTTTATGAATAAGGCAGTTAAATGGCATATTTATTATACAATTCCGGATTCGATTTGGTGCATCGTTTAAAATTGTGAAAAAAAAGAACAAAAAAACTCGCACCATATTTTATATATTATCCACGTTACTATATATTATAAGAACAAGCTCACACCTAAATTCACATATTTGTACCTAATAAAAAGTAAAGTAAAGTAAAGTATCTTCACGCCCATATCCCCGAAGAGGTAGGCAGAGGCACAACCAGGGCACCCACGACTAGCCGAAGACACTAAGTCCCA
>NJDD01000075.1:146263-162436 GCA_002245505.1 Calephelis nemesis | reverse complement strand
TATTTATTATACAATTCCGGATTCGATTTGGTGCATCGTTTAAAATTGTGAAAAAAAAGAACAAAAAAACTCGCACCATATTTTATATATTATCCACGTTAAAGAACAAGCTCACACCTAAATTCACATATTTGTACCTAATAAAGTTCGAATTATCATACAGATGGTTTATCTACTAAGGCCATTGCTAAGGCTGCTTAAAGGTTACGCAAAATACAACATTTTCTCGTCTAGAATTGTTTAAAAAATCATTTTACTATATGTATATTAAACTGATAGACTTAAATAGATACTAGAATAAATTTAATATCCATCTAAACATTCATCACTTAATTATATGCGCCTGTCGAGAACCGAACTAGAGAGCGGCCGATTTTTAAAATAGATTTTTTTTAAATCTATACTAATATTATAAAGCTGAAGAGTTTGTTTGTTTGAAAATTGAACGCGCTAATCTCAGGAACTACTGGTCCGATTTGAAAAATTATTTTAGTGTTAGCTAGCCCATTTAACGAGGAAGGCTATAGGCTATATTCTACGCGGATGAAGTCGCGGGTGGAAGCTCAGAAGAGGTAGTCAATATGGGCCACCGACCTGAAATAAATGATTTTTATTTAATTTTTATTATTTATTTAACTTATTAAATTATTTTCAGAGCTTCTGCTTGGAATACCGAGGTCAAGAATGCGGCTGGTCAAATTCTGCAACTTCCCTACAAAGTAGTATTCTCCTCACATTGGCAGTGTTGTCTTTAGTGTTACCATATCTATCACCAATTTTAGTTCCCGCGTAAGAAATTTAGACTTCAAAAAGGATTTTAAATTTAGAACAGTGAAGTAGCGCGGTTGCTGCAATTAGTGCTGAAGTTCGTTGCCGTGATGCAACATTCACTGAACTGTAAATAATGTAGGGTAGAAACGTTCCAGTTTGAAAGGTGGAATTAAAGTTTTGTTTTAGTAATAAGCTAAGCAATATACGCAAGTTTGTTTGTGTTTCAAACAATTTTAAACGCTTGAATAACTCAAAAATTGTTACCTTGTGTTGTTAGATTATTACGAATGTTGTTTAAGTTAGTTTTGTAAACTATATATTATTCATTGTTCCATTTTCGAGGGTCTATAACAAACAAATGGATTCGACTCGTTTAGTTCTCGATTTTAATAAAGTAAAGCCATGGTTTATATGGCATGTATGGTCCATAATCTAGTTATTTACACAAATTTCAACTGCCAAGCAGTATTCGATGAGCTAATTAGTTGGACTTTTGGCAAAGAACAATCTCCTAAACAAAAACTAAGAAAAACTCGAAATTAAGGAATAAGTTGATCCGTTTTTTTGTTGTACGCAAGTGAAAAGAAAACGTAAAGTTAAAGAATGTGAATCACATACATTTTTCCTACCAAGTTTAATTAAGTAAAGATAAGTATTTATTTAGTGTTTAATTTTAATTAGTTACTAGCTTATATTTTCATTATAATAAAAACAGTAAGCTAAACGTGCAAGATATTAATGTTAATAGTAATAGAAGTCCTTAAATACCTGGCCAATGAATGAAGTTTTTTTAACTCTGTAAATTTCGAGTGGTAAATAGGCAGTTAGTTATTTAGTTTAAAGAACCTATTCGTACACCTGACAATAGTATTGTCAAGACTAAGTAGATAGGCGGCCATTATTAATAACCTATCTAAGATCACAGATCGTCCTGTTTTAGATCAGTTGCCAGGTAATCGCTGCTATTTTTCAATAGTTACCAAATATACCTCAGCAACAGAACTCTGGAAGGCCTATCTTGATCTGTAAATAGGTTATTAATGTTAGCCGTAAGTCTACACTCGACAGTACTGGGTAATGTCATGATTTTCACAAGATACGTACCTCTATCGTCACTATTTTTGAAAAACTTAAATTGATAGTCCATTTCCATTTAGTGAGAGTCAAAATTCGATATTTTTGCCTCTACAGCCTAAAGGTATTTTTGTGTTATTGTAAAACAGCGCCATCTCGTGACATTTGTTGTTTAGATACATAGGATAGATTGTTCGATTTATAATTTTACTTTATATAGTATACGTGCGTATTTGATAAGTTTGTTACTTTTCAAAATAATCAAGTTTTGCGCAGTTGTATCGAATACATCTTTAAACATCGACAAGTTTGATAGTCGCTTTTGTATAGTAATGACATAGACCAGAGATTAGTAAATTACTAGATTGACAATATCATACATTACAAATCTTATAATTTCTTCAAAGCTTCAGGTAATGTACAGTTTATTTCGTAAATTTAATTTTATACCAAAAAATATGCTATATGCTAGACAACAAATAAAATACGCTAAACGACATAAAAATACTAAATTTACAATAAATATGCTTAATTGGCAACATTGATTTCAGTCGAAAATGTCCGCGGACGGTATGTAGGTACACCGTCGCGTCTGCCGTCTGTAAACCGCGTCCGTAAGCTGCGTCCGACATTTTGTTTCAGCGTAAGTCAGAACTTATTTCTAAAAGTTGTCTTTCGTAGTCTTCACTTTATTTATAGATTTTTACTTTTAATTACCCATTTCCAGCTATGCCTAAATATTGTCAATATTATTGCTTGTGTTTTTTTTTGTATGAATAGGGGAAGGTTGCTATGATTGGACCACTTAAATTTAGCAAGTAATTTCTCATGAAATATCATCGAAAAATGAAAACCATTTTTAAGGATGTGATGCTGTTTATGTAAATTAATGGTATATAAATTATTGGTAACGAAAGTTGATAGGTTTTAGAGATATACTAACATAACTCTTCAATGAGGAGTTGCTTTCTTTGGACCACCGTTCCCTTGAATGGACCACTAAGTTGCCATCATTGGACTTCGAAATATTTGTATTAACGGTCCAATGAAGGTGACTAAGTGAAACACAATATAAAAAATATTTTTTTTATTCAATAAGTAGTTTTTGTAACAGTCACAATATTCTACTTCTTCGAAAGCTTTTTTGTTTTTCCCGTTCAATCTTCTTTTTAATGTAGCTTTTGGTAAACTATGGATTCGACTCGTTTCGTTTATTACAATAGTTTTTTTCTTAACGATTCATACTAGTTTCATTCCAACAATAATATTTCTCTTTTCTTTCTCTGCCGACATTCTGAAATATAGAATTAAAGTCTAATTGTAACAAAAAGTTAGGTCAGTATCAATCAATCGTTAAATACTAATATACCTACACAATACGAAAATCTTTAGGTTTTTATTGATTTTGATATTGCATTTCCGATATTGCTGCAGTTTACATACATATATTTTTTATGAGTATCAAGAAAATGTAAACGAAATTCACTAAGTCAAAAACATTTCTTAGGATTATACCAAGTGAAAATAGGTAATTCATTAAGTTTCTTTGATTGGACTGGTCCAATAGCGGCGTCACCATAGTGGTCCATTGATGGAAACTAGGCATATAAACAGAACGAAAGCAGGTATTAAAAATCGTGCAAAATTTGTTACAAAACTTCATAGTCTATGTATAAAATAATCAAATATGAAGAAATACAATACTACTTACATCATTTTTTTGATGGCATGGTTTTTATATTTCGGTCACCGCTAACACATATACTCCCGTCACTACTTGCCACGAGTTGCAAGCGCACTGAGGTTTAGCGGGGGGGCAAGGGGATCAGTACTGTTGCCTATGAAGCCATTCAACTTGCTGTGACACGCATAGTTTTTGAAAAAATTAGGTATTCCAATGAAAGAGCCGGTCCAATGATCGCAACCTTCCCCTATAGGCGTATATACATTAATGTACGCCTAAATTCATTTAGAGCCCAGCTTATCATAGTTCTATGTAAAGACAGTTTTCAAATTAACACATTCCCTTAATTGAGTTACAAATTATGATACATATATTTATGATATACTAAATATGTTAATTAAAAACGTTCGATTACTGCCTTTAAACATACGTACTACTTTACTGTTTCCAACCATTTATTTAACTTTTGACGCGAGGTAAAACTGATTACATTACCACAATACGAAGCAAAGAAATGTCTAAAGAAAAATATATTTATTAACACACATACATTCACAACACACATAAAAAAA
This sequence comes from Calephelis nemesis, assembly GCA_002245505.1. Taxonomy (NCBI): domain Eukaryota; kingdom Metazoa; phylum Arthropoda; class Insecta; order Lepidoptera; family Riodinidae; genus Calephelis; species Calephelis nemesis. The sequence goes on along the minus strand of NJDD01000075.1, from coordinate 158,335 downwards.
TGAAGACAAAAATACTATGCAAGGAATAAATAACAATTAAACATATACATAAATATTATAAACGCAGTTTCCAGCGCTGTGTTGCTAATAAGATAAACACTAGTATGAATACTACTGATTTTCAATTTTTTTTTGTCATAAACACTAAACGTCATATTAGCAACGCTGATTGGTGTATTGGACTGTAGCTTTACAAATTTGACATTTGTCAAAAGTTAAACAAGTGATTGGACTAAGTTGTACACTAAGGTTCCAATTTCAAAAATGTAAATAATTTATTACTAAGATTGATAAACAACCAAAGAGTAGCTCTTTCATCTAGCTATTAGCTACAAACTTTAATATCGTTTTTAATTTAAAAGTTAACCGTCGTCTTAAATAGCATGTAGAATAGTCAATCCATTTTATATACGTAAATTGGATACTAAAAATCAGTAATTGATCTATTTTTACTAAATAATCGTACTCGAATTTTGGATAATATGTTATTTTGTTAGTACTGAAATTGTGAATGTGAATGATATTTTAAGCGAGCCGTACAATTTATTTTAAAGTACTTGTAATTAAGTTTTGTCAACTGTATATGCTCTATGTATTTCAAATTTAATTTCCCAACTTTTACGATCTGTGCTTCACAAATCTTTATACAAACATATTTTTGAAATAATTCTGTTAATCTAAAAATCATTTTAATTACAAATATGTTACAACAAAAATATCAAATGGACCAGTTTATATTGCATAATTAAAATATCAAAATAAGACTCAGCATAAAAGAGGATTAGGTCTCGATTTTTTTACATAATATGTATGATCATTTAAGGCACTATTTTTTGTGTCTTGTGGATCGTTTTAACGACACATCACTCTAAATCCTGTTCTTAAAACTCTTAAGAAGTTACTTGTAATTATAAATTATCTCAATGAGTTAATTTGAAAGTACCAGTGGAATTTGAAAAAAAAAAACAATAAATGAAATATCGTATTTGATCGCCTAAATTTGGAATTGAGTTTATAACTTCATATTGCATCTACATGGAACACTTAGTTATTTAAAAAGATGTTATGATAGATATATTTATATTGTGTTCGGTTATTATTTTTTATTGAAAGAAGGGTGCTGCGTCTTATTATAAAAAAAAATGGCATAAGGTTAATACGTATTGGCAACTATTTTTATATTTAATTTTATGAATTGTAATTATTAACAAAAATTTAAATAATGTTAAGTATATTGTAAAGAAGGTTTTTTAAAAAAGACAAAACTACTGGTTATTTCTCTTAAATCGTCTTCGTGTAGTAATATTTTGAGCTTGCTTTCTCTTTTAAATCACAAACTAGGACAACGCAAAGGTTTTAGCGTTTTAGTTGAAACCATTATTACTTTTATTTGGCCCGCCCTTTTCTGGTCTTTTCTAACATCACAAATTTCTTGTAGTTTTTCACTGCTGACACAGGGTTACTCAAACTATCAGCCATCTGCTATTAAAACCCCTAACAGTCGCTGTTTAATACTGCTTTCCTGGCGTTATGATGTGACGCCCACTTTTACTTATTTAATGGATGTTATTTTTTAACTAGTGGTCGCCGTTGGTCGAAATTCGACCATAATGAATTTTAATATTTTGTTTATAAGAACGCCATCTTCATTTCTCAAGACCAACTTACTTTCTTTCCAAACTTTTTAATGCGTCATCTGTGATCTTTTATTGTTATCATCAATATATTTGTTTGTGTGTGTAAAATGCATGGTAGTGTGGGTAATGTTTTATTTATTTTTTTAATATACTATAAAGGCATTATTATTGAAAAGTATTAGCGTTGTGCACTTCTACACATAAGCTAAGTGTGCCAAATTTTATGCTCCTCCGTCAGCGCGATTTTCGTAAATAAGGGGTCCAAAGTTTTGACATCACGTATTAACATAAAGATTACTGGACAATTTCACTAGTGCAGTCAGTCAGTATACACTATACATACGGTACAGAGTAATCCTGAGCTAAAAATACTTATAATAAAACTGTGCTTACAATATTAGTAATATACGAATACGGATGCTTGCGCAGGCTGGCATCGTAACAATAGTGGCCTAAGGTTGAGAACCCTTGCCATAAAACATTTCGCAGCTATGTATATAATATGTTTAATTATTTACTCGTCCGTTTACCAGTAATTTATTTAGTATCTTTTACTTAATTGTAAAATTTTAATTTTATAAAATAATTTATTTAATGTATTTTAATTTTTTAATAATCACATCATCACTGTTAAATAGTCGGTATGAATAGGTGTTAACGAGTCTTATTAAAATTAAAAGTATGCGTACGTATGTGATATAAAATGAATAACGTTTTAAAATAATATAATTAAAACATGTTCGATATACAGAAGTACTATTAAAATTATGCACTTCGGCTATATTCGTCAAGCTTCGGAAATACAAATGTATTTTAAAGATATCTTTAAAGAGTTGTTATTACATAATTAATATTTTCGTTTAAATTTAGATTAGGTCAGCCAATTTAACAATAAAAGTATAAAGTGTAAAAAGAGTAAAGCCAAAGCGCTTAATTTTAATAGTAGTACTGTAAGTATTTAATGACTTTTTAAGTGTATGTGACGTAGTGGACTACGTCACATACACTTAAAAAGTCATTTATGCCTAGAGCCACCAAAGGTGGTAATGGCGCGTTACCAACCTGAGGCCGAGATGTTAGGCCCCGAGCAAAAGTAAGATTAGTATCCTCTGAACCGGAACACGTCAATGCCAAGCATTGACGTTATGGCAGCAGGAGTAGGTAAGCCGGTGGTACCATAAAAATGACTGGTAAATGGTAAATTATATTACCATTTCTTTTCTCACCATTTCTTCATCTAATTTGTAATGAAAGCCACGACAAACCAGTTTGATATTAGGTTTTTTTTATAATAATAGCGTTTTTTAAATTGAAGGATCATAGGTACTGAAAATATTATCTTTAAGAAATAGAGTAAGGTCTGGCAGTACGGGTCTCGCATATCACTATTGTTATTTTTAATTTGTCAACAATAATCACAATGTAAGTACCTAGATCATTTGTGAAACTACTTTTAAATGTATTTTTAGTAAATTTTTATTGATTTTTTTTGATAAATTTGGCTTGAATTTTTCTTATGAATGTAAAAAATAATGATAGATAAATTCATTTTATTAACATTTTTAGAGTATAAGTTACCTTCCATTTTCACGCCAACCAATTGTCATGAATACGACTAAAACTAAAACTATAAATAAAGCCTTTCTTCACTTCATTATTTTTTTGCATTTACATTTAGCAAGTATTATACAATACGTATATGGAACTTAATATCTTCGGCTAGTCGTGGGTGCCCTGGTTGTGCCTCTGCCTACCTCTTCGGGGATGTGGGCGTGAAGATACTTCTTTTTTATACAATACGTATTTTTTTATACAATATGTAATGTATATCTATATCATAGCTAATGTCAATAGAATATAAAACCATTTTTAAGAATTAAGATTTTAATTGATGCATTATCGTCAGTAACCTATTTATCGCCAATAACATACACAGATTGAACAAAAAACATCCCAACTGAAAAGACACATCAAACTTGGCAGCTATCTTCCCATGCTTGCTACCTTCTTGCTAAAAAGTGTTAAAAGAATTATGTTTAAAACTTTTTATCTAGCTCAGAACATTCTGTGATAGTTTTAGGTTTTTTATTATTTTCCAATAGAGATTTTGTTATGCAATTGTTGATTGATTGTAAATATGTTCCTTTAGGGTATATAAGTATTTAATTGTATACTATGTGCGAAGTACAATATTTAGCGTTCCTTTATAATTTATACCCAATAGTTCTAATATGATGTCGATGTTACAATGTAGAATATATGCTAAATTTTGTTTAATCTAAATAGACAATTAGACTAGGTATATAAAACTGAATAGTTGTCTTTTTATTTTTTTAAGTGTGTAATATTTTTTATATTTGTCTTATTTTGCACGTGGTTAAATAAATAATTTGATTTAGTTCTTTTACCATGAGGTTGTTTGTACCTTAATAAATATAATAATGGTGCCAATTCTGCTGTGCACCAACTAAACTTATTTTAGGTGTTTGCTATCTTTTATCAATAAAACAAAAAGATATGGAACAATTTAGACATGTTAGATTAATCCAGACAAAATAATGTAACATTTTTAACAAAGTATATTAATGTTTGTAAAAATGTCACGTGCAAACTAATTTGACAGCACTAAACGTATTTTGTCTCTTTCTATTTCTTTCGTTGCTAGTAGATAGCGATAACTTAAAATAAGTTTAGTGAGTGTGCTGCAAACTTGCCACCAATTTAATTTTATTTGTCACTCTTTTTGTGACAGCTGGTAGACTTGCACATTAGGCCTAACACCTCGGCCACAGGACAGTATGTGGTGTCACCGCGATTGTTTCTTACCATCAGAAGAGCCGTGTGCTTATTAACTGTATTATGTAATAAAAGAAAATGTTAATATATAATGCACACTAATGTTTTTTCTATGCAAGCAAATGTATGGGGAAAGCGCGCTATATGTTGTACTTCATTCACCCTTAAACAATGTTTAAGAAATCGCTCATGTTAGAATTGAATGCTCCATATCTCTTTTATAATAAGGAATAATAAATAAATTATAAATACGAATTTGTTTTTTATATTTTTGCCACCATATTTTTTCCGGTTGGAGTAGGCGGTAAGCTGACGCAATAGGCTTAACATCCCCAGGTAGGCAACGCATCATTCATTCATCAAGGAAACCCTACTTATTTATTTCATTTCCGATTTTTTAATACCAAAAAAAAGACAACTTCCGTAAATTTGCTATTGACTTGTTTCTTACGTAAGCCTTTAAGGCCTATAATTCGTCAAAATTCAAGAAATGACAGGTCCATCTGAACACTCCGGTCACGGACGTACCCAACAAATCAGAAGACCAAATCACATCGGATCCTGCTGATTCGCCGATTAACGTCCGCAAAACAGCACACGTAACACCAACCTACAACGTCGTCTCCTGTCTCAGCGACAAGGAACTCTTCCGCCAGGTTCCTAACGCCGAGCGATGACGCGCAACCCCTCCAATTGATCCACCCATTTTCCCCGTATTAGTCCGGGCTCCTTTGCAGAATAGACTATCTGCCTTCCTGCCAGGCAGCTCCTTAATGGCGAGCATAGGCTTACCGTCACTAACACCATGACATCTGACTATGTGGTAGAGTCTCACAGCGACTCGCCCGCGTCTACCACCGCCTTACCTATTCCTACCGCCATAATGTTCCGGTTCAGATCATAAGGTAGCCGGTAAACTTACTTTTGCTTGAGGTCTAACATCCCAGCTTCAGGTTGGCAACGCACCATTACCACATTTGGTGTCTCAAGGCGGGGTGAGTTTCTTAACATCAGGAAATCCGTCTGCTTGTTTGCCTTCCAATAACATAAAAAGAAAACCCGTAACCAAAAGCAGCACCAAGTCGAGGTTAGGTTTCCAGGACAGCTCTTGTTGCTGACGCTGTCAAACTCAAATGGTCAAATCCATGTAAATAATGTCTCGGGATGAGCAGTCTATTCGCTCACCAAGTCCGGTTGTAAAAACTGAGGTTGGAAGAACATTAGTCAGTCTAAAAATGAAATTGCAGAAAAGAACTATAAAAGACTTGTTAATGAGTCCGGGTTTGCTCAAAACGCCTAAATTGTAAATGATTAAGGCATTTGGTTGGGGACTAAGTGTTGCTAGAATAAATACTCTAAATGAAAAAGTAAAACTAACACTTTTTTCATTTTGGTATCATATTATGATCTACTAACAATATAATTGTTTTGGGTTTTTAGCTGTCAAAGTCAGGTATAAAGTTTGTTGAATCTGTTAGCTAAATATACACTAAATTTTACTTTACTTATACGAAGAACGAAGACATCGGAGACACCACATTCACTGCCGTATTTAGTTCGACACCTAATCTAAACCTTGACAAGTACAGAGAAACCGTACTGAAAATGAACATGGACGGAAATAGAAAGCCCTTACAATATTCACGAGGACAAAGACCGAGAGAAATCTCAAATTTTGAAATCCTTGCAAGCAATAGTAATTGGTACGATTTTTCATACACTATCGCAGTCTTTCCCAAAGGGGGCGATAACGCCTTCTTTTTATGGGCACTAGAAATCTAGAAAGCCTGGAGAGGGATGGTAAGGAAACCTGAAAAAAAATTGTTATATTAAACTCCAAGCGAGACAAATATTTTATTATTGAGGCTATTGACGAGAAAAATTGGGGAGGGGCTACAAATTACTGATTTCAAAATAAAGTTACATAAAATAAGTTTTGGAGCCTGCTATCGCGTCTGTTAGCTAATGGACCGGCGGACTTTTCTTGAGGTCCCAGATTCGAAATACTCATTAGCTGCCAATGTGAAGCGGTACAAAGTTCGCCAAATCGGCTAGTTTACTACATCATAAGACTAAAATGTTAAAAACGGTTTACCCAAAAATACTTAAACAGATCAATGAACTAAGAAGAAAGAATCAACAACAGATTTCAAATTATATTTAGAACTAATCTCGAAGTTTGAAACAGCTAATTCATAAAGTTTTGGTCAATCCGAGACGACATTGATTGATTGATTTTGCTTTTACCTCAGAACGCTTCGAATTATGCCATGAGGTCTAGTTTTAATGAACTTTTAATAGCTAGGTAGGTGCATTAGGGCAGCAATTCTGTTGGCAAGAACTAGATTAAATTAATGTTAGAACTAACACGGGTGACACTTAATGTTATGAGTTATTTTTATGTGAATGCTTTCGTAAATCCAAATGAAATAATTAAATCTGCTATTTCTATCAACCAATAAAATATAATTTAAGAGTTATTTGGATTTGAAGTTTATCAGCAATTTATTGACAAAGTAATGAGCAAATTATCTTAGGATATTGGTCACAGATATCGAAGCTCTGGCGACAACAATGTATAAAGATGGTAAGTTATCCAGTCTTGGCGGCGGAAGCAAATAGCTCGAGGCACGAAAGGCTTTATTCGCATAGCGCAGTGGTACTCAAACTTATATCTTTACAACCCCTTTAAAATTTACTTTTGGGCTATAGATATTTTAAACATTGTAATATTATTTTCTAAGCTGGCCTTTGTAGTTGGTAACTACACTGGCCAGCAATAAAAAATAAAAATTTTATAATAGAGAACATTTTTATTTTTTATTGCTGGCCAGTGTAGTTACCAACTACAAAGGCCAGCTTAGAAAATAATATTACAACATGCACAAAAGTAAAAAGAATCTAATTTTGCCCACACAAAAAGCAAACATTCTAAAGTGTGATCGCACCAGGCTTAACTGAGACATTGTTTTGCTGAATAACACTGAACACGCACATGGCGATCTTGTGAAGGTAATAGACACTTATATGTTACAGGCTTTTTACTGTCCCGTAGTTGGGGTGTTAGGGCCCCAGACTGGAGCAAGACATTTTCAAACTCTGTCACGAGGAGGCTAGAGTAACTATCCTTGCCGTACTAATAACAGGCGTTACACGTACACCTACACGTACACTACACATTAGTCTTGTTGGTAGTGACCCTTTTACCCTATGCTCTGCTCTCATAAGCTAAGAAGCAGAGAAACAGATGGTCTATTTGTCATAAATTAATTTCACTTCTTATTATATCATTTTTGTTTATATCTTGGATGAAACAAAGCCTATGTCACTCAGGAATAATGTAGCATTCTAAAAGTGAAAGAATGTTTGAAATCAGTCCAGTAGTTTCGGAGTTCGCTTCAAACAAACAAAAAATCAAGCATATCCTCTTTATAATATTAGTATAGATATAGACAACTGAAAATCCACAACTAAATTATTTTTTTATTTGTATATAGGAACATGTTAGTAATTAAATTTAATAATATTTTTTTATTTAGTCTTTTTTGTAAATTTTTATTTCTCTTAAAATAAATCATTTCTTCCATAGAGATTCTGTTTCTATATTCACTGTCACCACGACATATATTTCTTCGTGAATCGCATATTATGATTGCTTGTTTTTTTTGGGGCTTAAGAACCCCAGTTAGAGAAACTCTGTCATAGCGTATTCGTAAAATGAGCAGGATCCTAGCCAAAGAGATAAAAAACGATATGTGTGAGACTTTTAAAGATGGCATTAGATGGGGCAATAAATAAAATCCAACTACGCGAGATGAGGTTTCAAATGAAAATGAATGCTGTTACTTTACATTTTCGCATTTTCACCTTAAGATTTAAAAAATCTAAATGTTTAAGGTTTTGTCAAATGTTGCTTTGAGGCCTTCAAACATGATTTCCGCAGAATTTTCAGGCACAATGTCTCACTTTGGTTATTATTTGTTAACTTTTATTTCTCTGATTAATTACTGACTTTCAAGTTTTATACACACCACTACTGCAACCGGAAATGTTTAACCATCTTAGTCGAATCTAAAATGTACAAGTCGTATTTGGCTTGTAAAAAAATATACATACACTTAGGCACCATTCAGAACTTGTAATTACAAAATATTAAAACAAAGTATCTTCACGCCCAAATCCCCGACCAAATCCAGGAACAATTTAAAAGGTAAGAAAAAGGGAAAAAGTGCGAGCATACTAGGAAAAAAAAAACATTTTAATTCTTCCCATACAAGCTGAACGAGTTGAACGAAGTTCGCCGGGGCAGTAATAAATAAGTAATTATGTTAAACAAAAAATGATTTTATTAATTACTGATATCCCCTAAGCGGTAGGCAGAGGCACTACCAGCAGAAGACACTGTCCCACAACATATTAGGTAGCGGATAACGTTATTTTTCATTAGGAAATTGAAAATACACATTATCTATTTTTTTATTGTTGACCGACACGGCGATCGAACCCGGGACCTCAAGGAGTCAAATCCGACGCCGAACCACTAGACCACAGAGGCAATAAAAACTTTTATTGCTTAGTTACTAAACTTTCCTAGAAACTTTTCTTATTAACATAAATATCAAATCGATACTTATTCCCCGCATAAAACAGAGTTGTGAATAATGAATTACTGTATTTCTCCTCACTTCACAGCAACCCAACACTTGAAAGATCTTTGCATAGTAGAATTATTTCAAGAAAAACGTAGAGCGTACCACAAGAATTTACTGGAAAGTATTTTTAATTAAAGCAGCTGGTAATTTAGAAAACTCCAACTTTTTAAAGTACAATTGAATTGACCGCCTCGTTGGTCGAGTGGCTAGCGTACACGCCTAGCTACATCGACTAACAGTGAGGGTCAGGTTCGATTCCTAACGAGGGCAGGCATTTGCGTGATGAACATTTAAATGTCTGCATTTCCGGGTCTAAGCGTTTATTAAATTTATTCCGGTATATATTTAAGTATTTCTATGTATTAGAATCGTTGACTAACACCCATAACACAAGCATATAATTTGCTTACTTTGGGGATAGAATCGAATTGTGTAAAATAAAAAATATTGAGTGTTGATTATGGTTATAATCATTTATTTGCATAATAATCGTAACGTCAATAGTTATTTAACAAAGTACGTGTTTTTAAAATTCTTTCATAAATTAACCACAGCAAATTAATCAAAATATTATGTTGATGTTTTTTTTAAAAAATATTTTCACGCCTATATCCCCAAAGGGGAAGATCCACAACCAGGGCTCCTACGATTAAACGAATACATGAGTCCTACAATTTGATAGAAGGTAAGTCTATCGCCAACCGGGCACTCCAATCTCGGCAACGTTATTTTTATAAGAAAATTTAAAGCATACATTTTCTTTATTTTTATCTTGCCCGACTTGGAGATCGTATCCGAGACCTCAAGAATCAAGATCAGACCGCTAGAACACAGGGTCGATTTTTTTTAATATAGTCAGAGCCCTGTCAGATGATCTTAGGTTACCAATATTATATTCAGAGTAATTCCATGAATCTGGATTACATTAGGTAAGTACTCTTTTTTCGAGTCGTATTAAGAACAAGAGAAGCAATTGGTGAAAGTAAGTACTTCATGTCCAAACCCCCGAAGGGATAGACAGAGGCACAACCAAGGCACCCACGACTAGCCGATGATACTAAATCCCACATTGTGATAGGTGGCAAGCATGTCGCCAACCGGGCAACGTTATTTTTATAAGAAAATTTAAAATAAACATTTTCTTATTTTGATGTCCCATTTTTTTATATATATAGATAGTCACATCAGATGGTCTTAGGTTACCAATAACCTATTAAAAGTAAAATAAATTAATTATTATAAAACGTAGAGATCACATTAGGTAAGTAGTCTTTTCAGTCGTATTAAGAACGAGAGAAACAATTAGTGTTGTCCAATAAATGGCACGAAATCACTGCAATTTGTCGATACCAGAAATCGGCTGAAGCCTTCCATTGCTATGTCCTGATTTATGTACAGGTGCGGTCGGGTAACACGGTTACCTATTAGTGTTGTAGTACGTTGCGGGATCGTTACGGACCGCAATTAATGGGTAAGGTTACACGGGAGAGCTTGAGAGTTAATCAATTATGAAAAGTACAACGTCTTACCTTCGTTGGAATTTGAGGGTTTCATACATGTTCTCTTGTTATGTTTAAAGCAGTTAATTTGAGATTATAATTTATTAGATAAGTAGCTTTGTGTGCTTTTGATTGTAGGGTTACTCTTGAAACTCATGCAATATTCGAAATTGGAATCGTGTCATTTTAGGTGCACTTGAAAACAATACTGGTGAATTCTTAACAGTTAATAATAAACAATAAAATATTTTAGCGGATGTGTTGAATTTATTTGTAACTAAAGAAAGTATCTTAACGCCCATATCCCCGAAAAGGTAGGCAGAGGCACAATCAGAGCACCCACGGCTAGCCGAAGAAACTAAGTCGCACAATGTGATAGATGGGCACATATCGAATCCCGAGCAACGTTTTTTTTATTAGAAAATAGGAAAACCCCAGTTTTCTTTTTGTTGCCCGACTCGGGATTCGAACCCTGGACCTCATGCAGTCAAGTCCGACAACTGAACCGCTAGACCACAGAGGCTAAATTTGTAATTAAATGTTAATAATCCTTTAGTACGGTGTCCAAATACTTAAAATGATATATATGATTCCAATTCGCATGATATCGAGATTCGAGGGTAACCCACTGCTCTGAATGACTAATGCGATTTATTTTGAATTTCTTGTAGCCCATAAGGCCTTTTAATAAGTGCGTAGACAATGTAAAGCTTGGATCTTGAGTAAGTATAGTGTCCTTTACTGCAAAACAATTTTTTAATTTTTTGTATGTTTAACCAAAAAAGGGATAAGTTATAAAGTTGGTATGTTACTATGTTTACGATTTACGATACGTATGAATATGATTATCCTTGAATATTACGATGTCATCATTCAAAAGTGGGCCCTGATAAATTTTATCAAAGTCTGGCAAGTATGATTATTAAAACAGAATGAATTTTTTAAGTCTTCCTACGCTTAAATTATTGGATTAAATGTTAGAACGTGATATTGATATATATATTTATGTAATACCCGTATTTTGTTACAGAATATACTTTTTAAAATATTTGCAGAATGGCAAATAGGTATAAAACAACCAGGAGAAAACCCAGTGGAATTTTTATCAAAGACGGACGGCTCTGTGCGGAAAAATTGTTAATTAACGCGACCTAACATTCCCCGAGCCCAGCAGTTGAAAGGCTTCTTTAGTCTGGTCAACTTGTTCTATTTTTACTTGAACTTAACTAAATTAGCAAGTTACGTAGTGCACTATCAGTACGATTGTTATATTCTAGTTGAGGAATCCAATGATCAGTTTTTTATGACATTGGAAGGTTATCCTTAAGCCCTAAGTCGACGGATTTTCTGAAATTCAGGCCAACTAGAGACACCAAATGTGGTAATGGTGCGTTGCCAACCTGAGGCCGGGATGTTAAGCCTCGAGCAAAAGTAAGTTTACCGGCTACCTTACCCTCCAAACCGGAACACATCATGACGTTATGGCGG
>NJDD01000075.1:128583-141137 GCA_002245505.1 Calephelis nemesis | reverse complement strand
ATTCCCGTTGTGCATTTATTAACTGAACAGAATTGTAAAAAATGACACCGAAATTGACCAATTTTACTCAAGTTTGGCACAAAATTCGCTAATAGATAAAGCCAAACATGTTTGTTTTGTTTTTTGCGTGCACGTCAAAAAGACTTGAAAAGACCAAACAACCAAAGTTTAAAAAATAGTAAATTTAATACCTTCGGTATTGAACTTACTATTTTTTTAATTAAGAAAATTTAATACCATTTTTGATAAATGCTTTGTTCGTGTTAATAAAAACTTTTACCATACACTAAAATTCGTTAATGTAAAGCAAAAAAAAATTGCAATTAAACAAATAAAAGTAGTAAAGGTCCGAATCCCTGGCCCCAATTTTTTATCAAATAAAATTAACACTTTTTAGTCGAATTTTTTTTATTAATATTTAAGAATAATACAATAATAATGAATAATGCTTGTACAAAGTACTGTAGGTAAAGGTAAAACAGTGAACTAAATAGTCGGAATTAGTAAGTTTTTCTAAGAAGTCTCTAGTGTGGGGCCCTCGTTTGTGAACTTTTGCCTCGGTTGCTCTACTCTTAATCTGCTATGCTGCTGTTAATAACCAATTTAAAAAATTAGATAAATGTTTATGTGCAAACACAGTAGTATTTATGGCCTAAATTACTAAGCCTAAGATTTATGTAAATTATTAGTTAAAATGTAAATGAGTGAAATCTATTGAAAATCTCACCTTCACTCGTTGGCATTATACCTTTATTTTTTCCCTATTGCGAATTGTATTTAGAAAAATAGAAATAATGAATATAAACTTAACGGCTTTCTACATGTATAATAACTTTAACAACACGAGCAACATTTATAATTATATACTTATGTGCAAGATAAAGTATAAACTTTCCAATGTAAGTTTACCAAATATATAGCTTCGAAGAAGTAACTCGATCCCAAAATAATTACTTTATTCCAGCTCCCTCGTTCTTCACCCTGTCAGGCATAAAACACCACGCTTCCAAATATTTTACACTTACACTGAAATAAATTACCTGCGTCGAGTTCTGATGCTGACGTCTGACAAATTAATCACTGTACTTTTCTCTTGCTGTGCTTTTGTTAAAAGTCAGATCAACTTTAAACGTACACCCTTTCTCACTGAAGTTATGATACTTGCCTAAGCCAAATCTGAACACTTAACATGTGTTTACGACTTGTCAAGTTTACTATACTTGCTACTGTCTCTGAAAAAAAATTACATGAAAACTTTGAACAGTGCCTCTATTGGTAACTAAGAGAAACATAATTTTTAGAACAAAAGTGTCATATATTTCGAGATGTGATTTAACGAACGTAATCTTTACCAACTCATCCTAATGGCTCTGTCTTATAAATAAACATTGGCTAACGTAATGTAAAATTTAGTTTATGTTCTAGTCTGTATCACATTGTACTAAAGACCAGGTTGGAAATGGGAGTACTTAACTCCGTATCTATAAATAAGATGAAATATGTTGTAATGTGTAAAAAAAACTTAAACACGAGTAAGTAAAAGTTTTTGTATTTTTAATTGGTATGTCAAGTAAAAGTTTTGAAATAACTAAAATACCATATTTACTAGCAGTCCCGGCGAACTTTGTTCTACCCGTTCTGTATCCTTGCAGTTTTTTCCTTAACATGTAGAAAATTAGGTATTAGCGTAATTTTAACGCCACATCTTCAAAAAGTACTGTCCGAAAAAAAGTCTTTGGGGATGGCCTAATCACTCATAGAGCTGAAATACAAATTATAAATAATTGATCCAGCTGAGATTTGGTGTACGCGTATTATTTGATAAAAAAATATTTTAAGGTTTCACTGAGCCCATGTTATGAATATGGAGGCAAAAGGTGAACGTTAAAACTATAATAACACCAAATTTTTCCATCAAATTTCACTCAATTGTCAGGTAAGTAGTTACTAGAACAGCGACACTGCTATACCATCGCTTCTGTGGTGTAGCGGTCCGGCGTCGGATTTGACTTCTTGAGGTCCCGGGTTCGAACCTATCGTCGAGCAACAAAAAAATAAGGAAATGTATATTTTTAATTTTCTAATAAAATTAACGTTGCCAGGGATTGAATATGTGCCCGGTTGGCGATACGCTTGCTACGTATCACATTAAGGGTCTCAGTGTCTTCGGCTAGTCGTGGGTGCCCTGGTTTTGCTTCTGCCTTTGGCGATATGGTCACGAAGATACTTACACTATTATACATCTATGGTGTTTAGCTACAGTTGTGTGTTACCGTCAGGGGGTTGACGGTAACACAAAACTGTAGCTAACTGTACCGTCAGGGGGCAACTGAGATACATATATCTCCGTTGCCAACTCTAAATGGAAAAGTGTCCATCAAATAGCTGTCAAATGATGTGTTTTATATTTGCTATCTCCAGTGACCAACAGAAATACAATAGAGAAGAGACCACCCCCGACTCACAACAATATATACATATAATAATAATTCCTGCCGCCATAACGTTATGACGTGTTCCGGTGCGGAGGGTAAGGTAGCCGGTAAACCTCCTTTTGCTCGAGGCCTAACATCCCTGCCTCAGGTTGGCAACGCACTATTTTTTGGTGTCTCTAGGCGGCGTGGATTTCTTACCATCAGGAAATCCGTCTGCTTGTTTGCCTTCCAATATCATAAAAAAAAGCAAACACAAATGACGTCATTTGACGTCTTTTGCAGTTTGAGTTGGCAACTGAGATACATAATCACCCCCCTGGAGAGGCATGTGATTTCTCGCTATCTTATCCCATAAAAACATTACTTAACATGGACAGCAATAACGACATAACTCGTTTATTCAAAACGAAATCTTTTCCCTTTGCATTCCAGCACACGACCCGAACACGACTGTAATAATTGATTGGATTATAGCTTTCATCGGGAGGCCGCTACGTGATCCCGCTACCTGATTGCTGGATGCGACACAATTTACTGACAATACTAGGTATCCACTTCATACAAATTCATCAAAACCTGATTGCACTCGATATGAATAAATCCTACACGTATTTTTAAAGCGATTGCATTTGTGCTTTGATTTGTCATGCATTTTTCATCGTTTTGTATATGGTTTTGGACGAATGTATTTTTTTAACATAAATGAAATGGGATTTAGATGATTAGCCTACAATAAATTAATATTGGAAGTATGTCTAATTACACTCTTTCCTTTTAAGTAATGAGGTCATTTAATTTTATTTTATATAAATAAAAATAGTTTAACAAAGCATGTTAAGGCGTTATTAGTATAAATTTTATGTGATAATATAGCGAACATACACATGGCTATTTTTGATATACATAACACCTTACCTTACCTTTCTATGGTAAACATGACCAAAAATGTGAATTCCTTAGAGCAGTGGTCGGCAACTTTTTGGCAGTCAAGGGCCACAAGGCGGCAAATAAACTAAAGGTGGGCCACACTTGTGATGTTTAACTTAGAAGCCAAATATACCTACTTTTAATTGGTCATATCCCATAGAAAAAAATTAAAATGGACTATACACTATACGCCGTATATTATACAGTCAACCACGAAACATTCATGCATTTATTTTGATGTAGGTATATAACCCAGTTACAATACATTCTTGGGCCGCAAGTGAGACGACGGCGGGCCGCTGGTTGCCAACCGCTGCCTTAGAGGAATTAAAAAAGTAATAGGTTAGCTAGGACCTGCATAACCCTGAGGCTACTCTTAATGAGGCGAGAAACGGTGTTAACTTTACTTTCACTTCTGCAAAAGAAAGGTTTTTGCTGTTTATTAATTCCGACGAAAAAAAAAGGATGTAACAGATCTTTCTCTAAGTGTCTCTGTATGTCTGTGGCATTACAACTCTTAACGAATTGACAGTTTTCGATGCAGATTTTTTGTTTGAGAGTTGACATGGTTGAAGGATTCTTAGCCACATTGTAATTAGGTTAGGGCCACTTGCACGTTCCCGAGTTATATTTAATATTGAATTAAACTGTCAAATATAAGGTAATTTAACCCAAATTTGACGCCAACTCAGTGTTAAATACTTAAGCTAGGAACGTACAAGTGGCCCTTAATATGTTATATGGAGGGTTATTGACCATTTTTGTATTTCAATTAAAATTAAATAATTAATTTCCTAGTTATTTACCAGCATCTTCGTCAGAATAAAATCTTTTGCGATGTAGATTTTTGAAAAAAAGTACTCTATGTTTGAACTCGGTAATTTAATTATCTGCATGTCAAATTTCATCAAATCTATCTAGCAGTTTAACCGTCAAATACAGACAGACTTTCGACTTTATAACATTATTATTAACTGTTGACCCGCGACTTCGTAAGCGTAGAATAGATACAGGTTTCATAAAAACTTTCATCTCTTCTTTCGTAATTGAATAATATACATTTTAAATAAATATATATAAAGTAAAAGTAAAGTACATCCCCGACAAGGCAGGCAGAGGCATAGGGAACCCAATACTAGCCGAAGACACTAAATCCCACACAATGTGATAAGTGTCAAGCCTATTCCCAACTGAGCAGATATTATCAAATCACCCGGGATTTAATTTCTATCAGAAAAAATTAAAATAGTTTTTTAGTTGCCCAACCCGGAGATCGAACTCGGGACCTCGAGAAGTAAAGTTACGCCGGACCGCTAAACCACAGAGGCGATAAATAATTATGTAAAACAAAATAAGATTTTGTTACTGATTTTTTATTGGCATAAAAACATAAACACAACAGTTTTCAAGGATTGATAAATATAAGAGTCTTGAGTTGTAGATCTGTTTTTTTTGTTGTAAATGTAATTTAGTATAAATTTTGGTATTATACTGTAATAGTTTATTTCGATGGAAGACAATTAGATACGTAAGCAACATACTGGATATAATAAATTTTAATTAATTTACGGACAATAAATCTGTTATCACCTATATACAAATTTGTTAAAATCTGATAGCACGCGATATGAATGATTTCTGTTTACCCTATTCGACTGATTACATTTCTAACCGACTCCAAAAAAGAAGGTTTGACAACACGTTTTTTGTGTTTGTTGTACATTTTAAGGCAAAAACGGATGGATTTTAATTGTTCTCTTATAAAAATGTAGCTCATGATAGAGAGTGATGTAAAGACCATACTAGTTTTTGAGTTATATTTAATAATTCGTAGTTATTGCGTACTTAGGCCATTTGTTAATAAAATTAGAGCTTTTTTGTTGTTGTACTTCGCTTAAAATGTTGTTTTATTATATATTTTAAATCACAAAATTAATTTATTTAAATAGATAATGATTCATCTTGTTTATTTAAAACATTTAAATTCTTCACTTTGGATCTCAGTGTAGAGCTAGACCACGACGACTGTATTTATATCTAACTAGCCGAGCCGGCGAAGTTTGTATCGCTTGACGTTAAAAGGTACCAACAATTTGAGCGGGTTAAAGCATTGTTTTTACCGTTTTCCCTACAGTTTTACCGAATTATCTCTTCTTAAAAACCTTCACTTGACAATAAATAAGGATAAGCACAACAAAAAAAAAATCAGCAACCCTAGGCCATCCGCCCAAGGGTGATGCGATGATCACGCGAAATGAATCCCCTTTCTATTTTTAAAATTTATGAAAAAAGATGTTATTCCTCTTTTTCTCGCTGTTTCCCCCTTTTCTTATCTTTTACCTCTCTTAGAATGGCACAAATCATTCAAAACCAAATTTAGCCAAACTGACCTATTCGTTCGGAATTTACTAGCGGACAAAAAAATTTTGTATGTAAAGATATAAAATCAGCTATAAATTATATATTAATTGCATTTTAACTTTCATCAGGATGGGACTACGTAATCATGGTACATGCGATTGCTAGATGCAACTAAAATTAGTGAAAGTACAAATCACGTAAATCTTCTTCATACAATTTCATGAACATATACTTTATAAATGTATTTTTTTACTTAAATCAAACTGTATAGATAGCTGACTATCCGATATCCGACAAGTTTTCAGTAAGATAATTAGTCAGACAACTAGTAACATAGTTGGGCAACTAGGCAAACTACTAGTGTAGCAACAGGTACGGCAACTCACCGCACAACTAGTCTGATAACCAGTCAAGCTTCTAACTACTTACACTTATCATTGGGACAACCAGTCGGACGACCAATTTACCTAACTTATGCATTGCAACTAATTGTTGCATATCGCACAATCGAAAAGCCAGTCACACTAACAGTCGCATAAATAATATAGTCGTATTATACAATCAGTCGAAAATCTAGATAAGCGTCTAGTCGAGCAACCAGTCGCACATCTGCTCCACAAACCTGTCGGATAACTTTATTTTTATTGTAGACTGGCGAGTGTCGGATTGGGCGGTCGTTTTGCTTTATTGTTTGGCATAAAAATTAGATCCTCTGTATTTGATTGTGATTAAATACCTTAAACTCCTTTGTTAGAGCATATATAAAGTCTCGCAGCGACTCGTCCGGATTGGTACCACCGCCTTACCTATTCCTGCCGCCGCGATGTCAGCGCTTGCCGTTGATGTAATCCGGTTCGGAGGATAAGGTAGCCAGTAAACTTTATTTTGCTCGAGGCTTAGCATTCCGGCCTATGGTTGGCAACGCACATTTACGACCTTTGGTGACAGGCAGGTTACCTTTGGTTGTAATGGTGCATCAAGAAATCCGTCCGCTTGTTTGCCTTTCAATATCTTAAAATTTTTTTTTTGATGATGATGAGATATAACATAATAATAATAATAATATCTTTATTGTACACAAAACGTTATCACAAACATAAACATAAAGATAACACAGTACAATGGGCGAGTTTATCTCCAGCAAAAGAGATTTCTACCAGCTGACCCGTAAAAAGGAAAAACAGAAACAAACATAAACATAGACATGTGTAGATACACGATTTGCTGACTATGAAGCACTTAAAAATAATGATACATAATATACATCTTTGGTGATAAAATATCAAAAAGATGATAACACTAATGCCCTTAAAGTGTTGGTTGAAGGTAGAACTCTAAAAGGTAAATCCGTTTTGCAGTTTCATCACAATGTGGTTTGCGTTGAAAATATTTTTTCTAGTAAAATGAAAAAGTTCGCAACTGGAATATGACGAGCGAATAAAATATCTAGGCTTTGTTTTAAAGTTATGAAATTGTATTTGTAATAAATTGAAATCTGTTGCGATTGTACTTGTGTTTTGAAATATTATTTATTCTCATATCTGTCCATTTTTTTAAACATCGGCACCTTGAATATATTTTTTTTAATCGTTAAGAGGTAAAGTTACTAATATTGCTTGTCAATTTCAGAATTTCTGTCGTTTACAGAAAGGAATTTTACTTTTCAGGAACAATCCCAAGGTGTTCTAGGCTATATTTCATTATGTTTGAGCAAAAAATCACGGAAAAATAAAAAGTCAAACAAAGCGGGCGAGATACTTTTTCCCTAATGAAGTGGGTACAACATGTCGGCTAGTTATTTATAAAAATACTTTATTTTACCTGTGACTTTTTTAATTTTTTAACAAAGTATCCTGTTTTACTTTTGATACCTCCAAGAATATGTATTTAAAAAGTTTCATGATGATTGGGTAATTTTCATACGAAAGTGCAACAAACAATATATTAATATATTAATTGATATGACATTAGCAGATATTTAAACCGATAGCTGCCCGCGATATCTTATAAAAGTTAAAGTGATTTTTTGTAGTTAGTTATGGGGATGAAAGATTTTCCCGCAGTAATAATTGTATCCTAAATTTTAGCTTAGACTTTAATCTGATCCTAACTACTCCTTAATGCGTTTAGTAGTTTTGCGTGAACATTGAAAACAAACTAAAAAAAAACTGATGACATTTTTAAGTTTTGGTTAATGTCTTTTTTTATATTAACGCAAAGATCTGGTTTTTTCTTAAATGACTTTTACTCATTGTATGTAATGGACATTGTAATATCACCAAATCCAGATTTATTGCACTTTTTTTAAGTAGCTATCAATGAACGAATGAAATATTTGACGTTGACAAGCAAATTGACATAAATCCGTCGTGGCAAAAGTTTCCTCGTGAATTTACTGGAAAATAAGAAACTATTTAAAGCAGTCTCGCCAACACGCGGTTAATATTGCGAACGGGGAAAATCTCGGGAAATAGATGTGTTAAAGTTATCGGGGTAACATCAACCCTGATGTGGGTTAAACAGCTTAACGCATTGACTCTGACATTCGGGTTGAGATCTTTATTGTAAAACATTTTTCACCACTTCTTTATTTAGGGTCTTTAGGTGAATGGCAAAAATAAAATCCATAAATATTCGACATATCGTGCATTTTTTCCGCAACTTTTAAAACTATGCAGGTGGGACTCGGTAGGTAGCTGGGTCACACAAAAAAAGTGTCTTCATGCCCATACAGAGACAGAACTGGGGCACCCACGACTAGCCGAAGACGCTAAGTCCCACAATGTCATAGGTGGCAAGGCTATTGCCAACCAGGCACATGACCAATCCTAGGCAACATTATTTTTATTAGAAAAATGAAAATACACATCTGTAACTTTTTTTGGCCGACCCGGGGATCGAACCCGGAACCACAAGAAGTCAAGTCCGACGTCGGACCGCTAGACCACAGAGGTGTTTAAGCAAACAAAAAAAAATATACATGCGAGTTGTTTATTTATGTACATATCTTAAATTAAATTAACGTTTTTAAACGCGTTCATAGCCACTTCCGAATTGGTTATGTGTTCACCATTTAGATTTAAAATAATACAGCGAAAGACAAATAAAATTCTATAGTTTTCAACAGAAAACTTTCAATGATTCTTCTTATTAACGGTATACAGTCAGCAGTGTACATATAGATATATAATTATATATATAAAAGAAAGTTGTGTTAGTTACAGCTTTTATAACTCAAGAACGGCTAAAACAATTTGGCTGAAAATTGATGGAGAGGTAGCTACAATCCAGAAAAGTAAATAGAATACTTTTTAATTCAATCGGCTACGAGAAAACTAGGAAAAAAATATTTTTTCTGTGCAAACTGAACGGGTGGAACGAGGTTTGCCGGAATAGCTAGTATATAATTAAAGAAAGCTGTGTTAGTTACTATATTTATAACTCAAGTTCGGCTAAACCGTTTTAGCTGAAAATTTACAGTCTTGTGGTGGCTTAGAATCAAGATAGAGAGAGAAAGACATAGGATACATGTACCCCGCTATCCCGTATCCCGTTCAACAGCGATAAAACTAGGAGAAGAAAATTTAAATTTTTCCCACAGAAACTTAAGTTCGTCGGAACAGCTAATATTATACAATTTTTGAATATACAATTTTTAAAAACCGCAAATATAGTTTTATCATTTACACAAATACTAATTAGTAATTTTTTTTCTGATGCAAAAACGTATTTGTATTTTGGGATATCCAGTGAAAAATATACTTTACTCTCAATACATTTGCGTAACATATAGTTGCTGATAATGAAAGTTTCTTTCGCAAGTCTGACTCACGCTTGGCCTCTTTATTATGCTTAATTAAGATTAAGGGAGTGGGCTATACTGATGGTAAAAGATAATTATTTATAGACACCAAAGTTGTTAATATGCTGGTGCGTTGCTGTTAGGCCACTTCTTATCCTCCATCATGATCAGGACAACGGCAATCACTGACGTTACGAAGGCAGGAATAGGTAAACTATAGGTAGGGTAAGATGTACTGTATTTACCTTAATGGAGTTAGCGTTAACACCTAATACAATAATAAATACAAGAGGTTCGGGTTCGATTTTAAAAAAAAAGGCATTTGTGTGATGAACATAATTATGAGTCGTTTAAAGTTAAGGTACTTTCACAATTATTAATTTCACAATTTATTTTTAAACCCCTTTATAATTTAATAAGAATTTACAAAATGATTGGAAAAGACAAATGAAAAAAAGAAACGTAAATTACTTACTAAGTTTAAAGAATATTCGTAACAATCTATATATTAATACGTGATGCCAAAACTTTAGGATTTATAAAATTTGACACACTTATAGTTTATGTGTTGGAGAAGTACAGAACGCTAACATTTTTCAATAATAATGTTTATAAAGTACAATAAATCAATAAATAAAACATTACCCACACTACCATACATTTGACACACACAAACAAATGTATTAATGATAACGATAAAAGATCACAGATGGCGCACTAAAGATTGGGAACTAAAAATAGCTGGTCTTTAGAAGTGAAGATGGAGTTCTTATCAACAAGATATAAAAATTTATTATGGTCGAGTTTCGACCAACGGGCCAGTAATTTTATTTATGTAGCAATTTTCAAGACTTTTAGAATCACGGGCAAAATGGCTTGTAAGTTTTAATTTTAAAATAAATATAATAAAACGCCCTTGACTGTATAACAGATAGTTATCATCTCATGAACAATTGTCCCTGAGTGAATTCGATCTCCAAACCTGTTATATGCGTACCTACACTAATGCCTAACGAAACAGTCAAAAATAATCCATTTGCGTGAAAATTAATTGATATGAACTATTATATTTGGTGTATACATTTTAATTGAAAAAAGATTTTTATTGAAAAAAATACGATAAAATCTTTTAGTAAATGTATAAAACTTATAAAGCTTTTACTAAATTTTTCGGGCAATAGTAGAAATTACTTTTTGGATGTGATATTTACATATCATGAAAGTTATAAGTCGATTTACTGAGTTCACAATCTCGAAACATATTTTATGCCATATATCCCGAAGTTTTAATCCAAAACTATCAACACTTTCAGGAACATATCTCCGCATGGTATCAAAAAGTTTGAAAATAAAAAAGTTGTACCAAAATCCCTTTTAAGTCTTCTCGAGGAACTAAGACCATTATGATTGTTAGGGGCTTGATAAAACTTTCATCTGTTAGTGGACATTTTTAACGATTTACGAAAGAAGCTCTTAATTTGGTGTAAAGTAGCTCCCCGTGTTGGTCCGGGCTCCAGAATAGACCATCTGCATTCCTGCCAGGCAGCTCGTAAAAGGTGAGCATAGGCTTACCGTCACTAACACCGTGACATTTGACTAGGTGATAGAGTTTCGCAGCGACTTGCCCGGATTGGTACCACCGCCTTACCTATTCCTGCCGCCATAACGTCATGACGTGTTCCGGTTCGGAGGGTAAACTTACTTTTGCTCGAGGCCTAACATCCTGTGCTCAGGTTGGCAACGCACCATTACCATCTTTGGTGTCTCTAGGCGGCGTGAATTTCTTACCATCAGGAAATCCGTCTACTTGTTTGCCTTCCTCTAACGTAAAAAAAAAATTTACTGTTTTCGTGTGTATTACTCGTACATCAGTATTTCAGTCATGAGTGTTATCAGTAACATCTGATGAGTTTAGCAGTGATCCGTAGGTTATAGGTACTGATGTTATCAACCAGCATCTCAGTCATCAGTATTATCAATAACATCGGAACAGTTTAGCAGTGATCCGTAGGTAATAGGTACTGATGTTATCAACCAGCATCTCAGTCATCAGTATTATCAATAACATCGGAACAGTTTAGCAGTGATCTGTAGGTAATAGGTAATGATGTTATCAACCAGTATCTCAGTCATCAGTATTATCAGTAACATCGGAACAGTTTAGCAATGATCCGTAGGTAATAGGTAATGATGTTATCAACCAGTTTCTCAGTCATCAGTATTATCAGTAACATCGGAACAGTTTAGCAGTGATCCGTAGGTAATAGGTAATGATGTTATCAACCAGTATCTCAGTCATCAGTATTATCAGTAACATCGGAACAGTTTAGCAGTGATCCGTAGGTAATAGGTAATGATGTTATCGACCAGTATCTCAGTCATCAGTATTATTAGTAACATCGGAACAGTTTAGCAGTGATCCGTAGGTAATAGGTACTGATATTATCAACCAGTATCTCAGTCATCAGTATTGTCAATAATATCTGATGAGTTTAGCAGAGTTCCGTTGGTACTGGATGTTATCAATACAGAAGCGTATTTTTTATAAAGCGATATTATAAAAAAGTATTTCTACGTCCATTTCTATATAATATATTAGTTGTACCAAACCTTTTATGTGACCAGAATATAAACTAGCTTGTCCTTTACTGAGTATATGAAAATACTGACTGTATAATAAACATGCATCCAAATATTTATCCGTTAAAAGTTCGTCATAAACTTAAGCATAATTATAAACTTTAAAACATATAATTTTCACTTTTCTTAAAATAAATGTAATCACAATTTAATATAAGAAAAAATGACAGTTATTTATTTCTCAATCGATTTCAGGAAACTTTTTATTTGAAAGAGCATACTTGCGAGATGATCTTTTTGCCACCAATTCTGAATCTTATGGTGGAATCCCGGTTAAAATAGTTGATTTTTGTGTAAGTAGATGTAAATCATCTACTTACACAAAATCAACTTAGTGTAATAGAAGTCATTTAAATAATTTTTATAGTAACATGTCTTTTTTTTAAATG
>NJDD01000075.1:107876-123043 GCA_002245505.1 Calephelis nemesis | reverse complement strand
AAAAGTGTGTAAGACGAAAAACTCGCAATAACGGAACTTGTGTCTTAAAAAAATGGTTTTTGGTCAGTTATTAAGTTTCAAGTTTTTCTAACCATATCTTTTTACGATAGTTTTGTTTGTTGTTTATGACGCAATCACTCCGCATAATAGAATAGATGTTAGTGGTTTTTTTAAATAGGTTAAATTAGCTGTAATTATTTATATAAACTTGATTAGGATCTGATAATTCGTTTTTGGGGTATATTTTATAACGTTTAATTTTTGCCTAATTATTTTTTGTAATGTTCAATTTTTTTAGTCGGTTTTTGTAATGTTCAAGTTTTTTAGTCGGTTTTTGTAATATTACTTTGCTTAAGTCTTGTAGTACTTGGTGTGTAAGTTATGTAAATCTGACACTAACGGCCTCACTCAGAAACATCAACGAATAATTAGTCTATCGTTATGACACAGTCTTGTATTGAAAATGTCGTCTAATACCCGGTTCCTATAATCAACGAATCGTAATCCATCAGCTAAACCATTCGTAGTTTGTTCAAAAGTAACGGAGCGTTGCCAATATTTTCAAAAAATTGTTTAGAATCAATAGTCGGAAACGAGCAACCGTTGTTAGTAATCTTACTAAGCGTACAAAATACTACCATCCGTAATCAAAACGACTCGTTTTTTGAATATAGGAACCAGACATTAATAAGTAGTTAAAATAAAAGTACGGCCGCAATAATTTGTCTCTGTCTCTGTCTGTCGCTATAAACAATTTTTAATAATTACTACAAAACTTAAATGTAGCTGACGGTACAAAAGATTGTACTACTTAACCTTAAAGTTATTGATACTACAATACATTTCGTAGAGCAGGTGCTACAACGTAGCACTAATGCTACAATGTAGTTCATTCGGGCTCATTACTATGTAAAGCGCTTACATTATTTTAGTAGCGTTATGTTACGTCATATTCTTGATATTATGAATACGATTCTCAAGAATGGAGCTGTCAGTTTCTGAGTGATTTAGAAGTTACGTCATGTTGTACGTCAAAAAAAGATTTGCTGCTTAAATGTTGCTGTAGAATTATTTTATTCTATACTAGTTGTTCCGGCAAACTTTGTTCCACCTGTTCATTTTGTATAGGAAAAATTAAAATGTTATTTTTATAGTTTCCTTGCAGTCAAACAGGATAAAAAGTATATTATGTCCTTTTCCTGGTTCTAAGCTACCCACCAATTTTTAAACAAATCGGTTAAGTCGTTTTTGTTTATAAATATTGTAACTGACACGACGTTTATATAAATAGATTAAGATTCTTGATGCTATAATATAAATTAGATATGTTGTACAATTTTCATAGTTTTTGGTACAATTAAATATTATGTAATCACTCTTAAATCTTGATATAATGCGAATTGAAGATTGAAATTGTATATGTCATTTTCGAAATGTTTGTATGTATGGATGTATGGATGTATGGATGTTTGTTACTTTTTAACGCAAAAACTACAAAGCCGATTACGATGAAATTTGGTATGTAGGTAGCTGAAGACCCAGAATAACATATAGGCTACTTTTTATCCCGGAGTTCCCGCGGGATTGGGACTTACGCGGGTGAAACCGCGGGGCGCAGCTAGTTTTAGATATTTTTAACACAGTACTAGCGGATTATAAACATATGATTACAAATAAGTTCAACGAATCGCATAAAATAATTTATTTTTACGATTAACTAAATTTCAAAACTTTGCCAGTAATGTGTTCAAGTGTGCCTAAAATGATATACTCGATTCCAAATCCAATGTTGCATAAATCGAGGTAATCCTACTGTTATTACTGATAATTTGTAGTTTAATTCTTGTCGAAATTAAACTTTACGTATAATTGACCCCGTTAGCCATACACGCTAACATTTCGACTAATTAAGCGATGTGTTGAACATTTTTAACAGAAAAGTTCATTTTAAAGATGTGCAATGCGAATGTGGATAGATGTAGGAACTTGGAGAGACCTAGGTTGACATTTCACCATCAAACTGCTCAGGTTTTACCGGAGTGTGGTGTCAAGAGTCTTCGAAACCAGAGTCAAAAGAGTTGTGAATATGGAAGAAGCTAGGCAGGTTTTCAAGGATCACGATGTTTGGCATTTGATACTCTCTATCTATACCGTAAGGCACTTAGCCTTAATATACGTATGTAAAATGTTACGAGTGTTTTTTAAGTCTCATTCCATTTAGAAATAAGGACCTTATTTCATTCCTGACCTTGTTCATATTAGACCTTATTCCATTTGAACCAATTTTTGTTATTGGAGAAATTGGTCTTAAAAAAATACAATGAAAACACGTAAGGCAGGAGCTGTTATAATAATAACAAAGCAAAAAAATTAAATACGTTTTACCAAACGAAAAGACAAATAATTCTAAAATAAAAAATCAAGAATTGTCCGACAAATCCTGTATGTAATGTAGCTAAGAACCATCTCAAAACCGTTAGCTTTCAAACAAAAATCCGCATCGAAATCGGTCCATCCGTTCAAGAGACAGACACACACAGATACATATAGACAAGTCAAACTTTTAACACCCTTCGTTTTCCATTAAAAGGCAAAACTGAAAAATGAAACAACCTACTCAAATAATCACTTACAGCAATCGTGACTGTTGCTATTTTACTTTTACCTAGGAATAAATTACTTAGCTTCTTGCACAGATTGTAAAAGGACTCACTATAAATATGTAAGAAATCTATGTAAAACAAATACTGTCACTTTTTTAAGACGCAATATTGTAGCTATGAACACAAGTAAAAGTAAAAAGTAAAAATAAATAAAAAAGTAAAAGTAAAGTGAACAAAAGTAAATGAATAAAATCAAGTTGCTGTAAGCCGCTTGTTGAATATAACTATAGACGTTATGCACCGGCGGTCTCCCACACATCTTGTGCATTCAAATCCGCAATTTAGTTGAGGCTTACCGCAGACTCCGGTATAATGTTTGTTGTCTAATTTCATTTCTCTATTAGCGTTTTGCTGATTAATTTTCCACTGTGGTAGAACCCAGCAGCTTAGAAACCCAGTTTCTAAATATAATGACAATTAAGTTATGAAATACAAAATTTTATAACCAGCGATGCTTAAAAGTCATTTAAATTTATTTTAAAAACTGGATAACTTTGAATAGATATAACATATTACAAATTAAAACACAAAAAACGAATAACAACTAAAACTTCCAAATATTCATATTCTTGAAACGCTTGTACTGTTTTACGTATAGCTGATAATTTAAGAGGTAAACCTTGAACTTAAATATACAGTAGATAAGTACAAGTGTTAACTCCAAAAAACGTGTATATACAATGGAATTCCACCATGTGCCAACGATAGCAAGTATAGATTAAATATAATAAGTTTCAGCCCTAACGATGCTGAGGTAAGAGAAACCGGTAGGCTTTTTATAAAATAAGTTATAAGAGATACCAAAGACAATATATGTACTAACATCATTTAATATTAAATTTGAATGTCGTCCCCGTCGGGAATCGAATTCGAGGGTCGCGGTTGGTCGGTGGAGTTGTTTACGCTAACTACTTGGCTAAGTAAAAGTTAAGCATTAAAAAGTAAAGTACTTAGACATAGCCCACGAGCCAGCAGTACATTTTCAAAATAGTTTAACCCCGGAGCTGCAGCTGAAGTTCACAATGCTTCGAGCTACAACTCTCCAAGGGTTATAGTCCAAGAGGTACTGATTGACGAAATTTCGCGTGCGAGCCGTTACGGCGTAGTAACTAATACTTTGGAATTTTAATTCATATAATAAGAATGTACTTACTTACATAATATATTTCTACAAAACCAACGGCTCTGCGGAGTATAAATTAGGTACAGTATTTTTTTATAGGAGAGGAGGGAATGAGAAATAATCACTACTGAACAAGAACTCAATTATATGTATATAATGAGTATTGTTTTCTCTTGAAAGGAATCGGGGTAAGAAACCTACATCACCTTCTATCTTCCATATCAAAACTAAGTTTTTGTCCGAGACTTTTTCATCGTAGAATAGTCACGATTTTTATAAAAACTTTCATCTCCTTAACCTTATCTCCCAAGAGGGAGCTGAGGTTAAGGACATGAAAGATTTAACTGAACTAAGATGTTCTTTGGGACCTGATTTTTGAAAAACAAATAGACTATATTTGAACCCGAGTCTTTAGCTAGATACGTATCAAATTTCATCAAAATCAGTTTAGTGGTTTTGCCGTGAAAGAGCAACAGACAGACAGGCAGACTTTAACATTTAAAATTTTAGTATTGTCCATTGTATTTGACAAGTAAATAATATTAATCTATTAGTGGTCTCCAGCATTGGCGATCTAACACATGTTTATACCTAAAAAAAGTCACCAATCTTTTATAGAGGTTTAGATAAATTACTTAGTTTAAGCTTGAAGCTCTGTTTACCTTAGTTCAATGTTTGCCCATGTAAGAGAGGAATAAATTTGTTCTTAAAATAATCCTAAGGATGGAGGAACCGCAACATAGGTGACATGACTCCATTGCTACCTTAATGAAAGTCAAACAAACACTTATGTATGTATTTATATTTGTTTTTTAATGTTTAGTTTATTGGCTTAAGTCTTTATGATTTTACAGGATGGTTTCCTAATTTGATTTTAGATTCTAAATTTTAGATTTGCTGGAAAAAAATATGTATTTATTTATGTATGTTTTATGGGCTTATCACATCTGTCACTTTCCATGTATTTAATTTAAACAATTTTAATTTTTTTATTAGAAAAGTCAGCAAACAAGCACACGGCTGTAAGAGATAACCATGGTCTACAGAAACCATTGATGTTACAGGTGCGTCGCTGTCCTATGGCCGAGATGGAAGGCCTATTGTGCAAGTTTACCGCCTACCCTCTCTCCTAGTATAGATTGTAAATAGGGATTTATCAAGCATCAAGGACGAAATTGTACAATATACTGCGTCTTGATTCAAGCTCTAGGTTTATTAATACTAAGCAAGGCACTGTGATGTGGTTAAGTTATATATCGGGTTGAATTGAGACGGTTTACAGCGTCCAGGTGACATAATTCAATTAGATTGCTACCCATTTATTAGTCCCCGGACGTAAGCTATGCTTTATCCTCTGTATCAAATGTGAAACTATTATTATACAATATTAAGATATATAGGTGCTAATTCTGTAGTCCACTTACTAGTTTGAAGTTATTGCTATCTTATTTTAACGTAAGTAGTAGAAAGAGAAAGAAGAAAAACTATGCGTATAGTGCTGTCAGATCAGTATGTATACAAAATATCTAGTAAGGTTTAATCTATTCTTCGGAAAACATTGGATAATACAGATAAACTGCAAAAAATCGATTTCGATTTCAATAAGAAGTTATCTAATTATAGAAAAATAAAGCATTTACCTCGCCTTTCAAGGAATTCCATCATCAAAGTCAAATTTGGTAGCAATATGACCACCTCGAAAGCGTACTCTTTCAAATAAAAAAGAAATTTGAAATCATTTTTAAAGAATTTTTAAATTGTGTGTGTATTAAATTGTGGGACTTAGTGTGTTCGACTATTGGGTGCCCTGGTTATACCTCTGCCTACGTCTTCGGGATATGGTCGTGAAGATACTTTTATATCAGCTCTGAATTACGGAGAAATCGATTAACATATTACATGAAAATATATAAAAGTCGAATTTATAACCTCCTTTTCTTCAAGGTCCGTTTAAATGTCACATGTAAATATGTCTGGACGAATCGGGCATGTCTCAAACGTTCCGTCTCTATTGTTTTTATTTCATTGAAAAAAGATAGCATGCATTTAAAATAAGTTTATTTAGTGCTCAGCAAAATTACGTCATCATGTTTACTGGTGTGAGACCATTTCTTTTCTTTGATCTTGTTATATTATTCTCTATCAGATTAATTCTTCAAAATTCTACTGTCAAAAGTATTACTTATTCTGTAATTTTAGATGTTCTAGACACTTTAAATTATAAAACAGAATAGTTAACTTCGAATACAAGGCTTTTTAAGGGTTTTAATACACGAAGGTCATCTTTTGTATTGTATACATACATAATTCACGCCAAGTCCCTAACAGGGTAGGTAGAGAGTATCGAGTGGCAAAAGCCAAGATCCTTGCCGTCGTGCCGACTTTTGACACATTCACTATGCCTATTTAACCGAATTAAAAAAGGAGGAGATTCTTAATAAGCCTTTACATTTTTTTTATGTATGTACACCGAATTCAGCGACGTTTCTGAACGAATTTGCGTAATTTTATTTTTGTTTGATGCGAAAGAGTTTCGAATTGTTTCCATAAAATAAGGTAGGACCATTACCTTTTACTTCATGAAGACACTTTTATCCTGTGTTGGCCCGGGCTCCTTTGCAGAATAGACCATCTACCTTCCTGTGCAACGTACTATAAATATATTAAGCTATAAGATTATTAAACTAAATCAGATCAGCAATAAACTAATACGTATTA
The DNA here is from genome assembly GCA_002245505.1 of Calephelis nemesis. NCBI lineage: Eukaryota > Metazoa > Arthropoda > Insecta > Lepidoptera > Riodinidae > Calephelis > Calephelis nemesis. The sequence continues at coordinate 116,539 of NJDD01000075.1, read as the reverse complement.
AATAAAAACACTACGTTAAGAAAACCAACTTTGAAACTAAAAAGTAAAAAATAATAAAGATTATTATGTATAGTCCTAAAATGAAATAAATAAATGCTATTACAGCAAATACAAATAATTGTATACCCAATGTATAAAGAAATCCAAGACGGGTAGGTATACTCGTTTTCGCCTGTTTGTGTGAAGATAAAATTACTGTATGTTATTACATTACCGTGAATAGCTATCTAATACCATAGTATTTATCCTAAAACGTATACATAGTTTATAAATTAACGAAATAAAATGTTTTTAAATTTGGATCTCGATAGATCTCTTCCCAAGTTTAATTTATAAAAGTAGATAAAATATTTTGAAATCCGATCTTATCAATAAAAGAAAAACCGATAAATGATCGGTTTGCGTCTCACGACTCGATTCCAAAGCTTTGCATTTAAATCAGTTTTATAGAGACTGCATTTCTGATATTTGCTTCTGTACTTGTTAGGTTGGCTTAGTTGGAGAATGCTGTATGTGATTCAGATATAGATAAAGTTTATTATTATTAAACTTTTTAAGGTCAAAATGTCAAACGAACATTAAAAATATTAACGAACTTATAAAAGGCAAGCTTATTACATACAAAAATATCTTACAGCTGATTTTTTTACAGAGATCAACAAAAGACTAGGTAAACGTGTAAACGTGTGTGTAAAAAATTAGGTGGTTATAATAACTTTTGGTTTCTTACATAGGACTAATAGCATACAGAATTAATTCATCCATTTGACTCAAAATATAAAAATAAATTAGCTGCGCGTTCCAGCTTCGCTCGGATGGTAATTTATTTTATTAAAAAATAGAGAGATAGGAAACTATCTCTCAAGTTGGATCGAACTGCACATGGTGTGCAAATTTTATTATAATCGGTTAAGTAGTTTAGGAGTCCATTGAGGATAAACATTGTGACACGAGATTTATATATATTAAGATAAGAAATGTTAGTAGGAAACAAACTTGTTATTTGCTACGTTATAAGCAATTTATCTCGTACCTCTAATCTCTAAGTATTAACCATCCATTCATATCGATCAAGTCAGTCAGTTCGATCAGTTTTAAACTAAAAAAAACCCTCATAGAAATCGGCCTACGTGTTCAAAAGTTACAAGTGACGAGCATAAGCTCTACTAAAAGTATGAATTCTACTAGCTGTCCCCGACTTCGTTTCACCCGTTCAGCTTGTATTGAAAAAATTTGTTTTTCCTAATTTCCTTACAGTTTTTCCTCATGTTTTATTCGTTATATTGAAGGTTCTTCTTATTTTGAGTTAAATAATTAAAGGTCTATTACTAAAACGAAGGCTCTTAAAAAAAAAGCCGGAAAAATGCAGTGAAAGAAAATGAAGCTTATATGCTTAATGTCAAGCGATACGAAGTTCGCCTGATCGGTAAGTATATATAAATGAAATTCCATTTCGTGTCATCATCACGCCTAAACGAATATTCTACTTTTTCTAATTCTTTTTTGTTGTAGTAGTTATTGTCAGAAGGAGGCAAGAAAATGGGGAAAACCAGTACTTAAATCCATAGAAACTGTTAGTAGCTGTTAATGTCAAATACACGAAGTTCACTGGATCGGCTAGTAGAGGATTGAAATAATGAACAACCAATTTGAACACTGCCAATGATTGAATGCCCTAGATGCCTTTACACATTTTATCTGTCTAGAGATATTTAGACTGTTACGATTTTGATTGACAACACAAATTACAAAGATTTATTTAGGATCGCCACATACATTTGGAATTCGTTTACAAAACTCCGTAAACGAACAAAATACACGCTATACAAATCAACTCAAATTTCGTGCGAAAAAATTCCGAATTTATGGATCACTACGTTGCATTTTTTCAAAACGAGATCCCGTATCGAAATTTCGAATGTATGTAGCTGGCCTTAGGTACTTGGCCTTAGGTAATCTAGAATTTAAGCATGAATTGCTAAATGTGTTGGTAAGCGCATAACTTCCGAACGATTGAACTGATTTGGCAAATTCTTGTTTTTGTTGTGTAAGTTATTGTCAGAAGAAGGTTCTTATGAAGAGAAAAACCGGGAAAATTGCAGGGAAAATGGGAATTTATTCTCCATACAAACTGAACGGGTTGAACGAAGTTTGCCGGGACAGCTAGTTTACAATGATAGATTACATGATAATTGCATCGATGCATATTTCCTTGAGATTGTTAACTTCTCAAATATATTAAGCGAATATTATGCTACTATTTCGTTATTATCATAATCAATCTTATGCAAATGAAGCTTTGAACCGCTAATGCTCTACACAATTAGTATGTGCTTGAATTATTTTTTGACTCTTGTTGTATTACATCTAATTTTAAACCCCAACAGAAAGGACGCTGTGATCGTTATGATGTGTCTGGGTATGTGTAGTCTGTGGCATTATAACTCTTCAACGAGTGAACTAATTTCGATGCGGATTTTTCGTTTTAAAGTTAACGTGATCGAGATGGTCCTTAGAACGGATAACGGGATTATTGACTTAATTTATTTCTTGATTATTTATATAGCTTAGAGGGGGACTTCCTTTTCTTTGAAATTCTCTTCAATCTTCACACTTCAGATTCTTTCACACTTTCAAATTCTTTTCAATAAAAAAAAGAGTTAATAAATGTTAATTTCTAAACTCTCATTTCGTTTGTTTATAAAAAAGCGTTTCGCTAAAAATATTTTCAATTGATACAATTTATTAAACGCAAGTTTTCTTAACAGTTGAGATGATTTCAAAAATTTTTGTAAATGTTTTAAATAATTGTGGATTTTTTTAAATATTGGGCATGGCAATACCGTCATGTCAACGTCTATTTCAACGAGAGAGCTTTAAATTATTGTATTTTAAATTGTAATTTAAAGTAGTGCTAGTTTTATTAAAATGATTAGCAACTTTCCGGTATCTCATTTACATAAAACTGCTTTTACAATGTACGTAGCAAGTGCTATGTGTCACATTTCTTCACTCAGATGTTTGATCAAGTCCAACTTCTGAAAGTTTATAACTTCGGAGAATTCTGTTACTCAGAAGCTATTTGACATACCAATCGATTAATCACATTCATCTTCATCAGACCTTTTCATCTTCATCATAATCATTATTATTGTCTCACTAAACGAGGTGAGTTTTTCTGATTACGTACTTTTTTAGATTAGAAAATTTTTTGCCTGTATGTTATTTCATAGTCCTTGATTTCTGTTATTTTAAAAAATTTCGCCAGTACGTTTCGTCATTACGAATCCCGTAACGAAAAAAAAAACATTCCGAATGCAATTCTTTCATGGAATTTGTATAAGTTGCCACACACGTTTGAAAATTTCATACAAAGTGGCGACAGTGTGGCCATTTTCTCCATGTTTTGGCTATATCTGGCTAAATTTTAGATTAAATTACAAAATTTAGCTACAATTTGATAAACGTCATTAAATATTAATGATATGGAAAGGCATGGTTTAATTTACATTTTATTTTTTAATTTCTACCTACATAAAAATGGATATAACCATTATTATTTGCCATGTTTAGGTGACCCAGTAATAGCGAACTTTTTTTTCATAAATGTAAATATCCCTGGACTAGTCACACAAATTGAATCTAACCCCAAAGTAAGCAAATTATATGCTTGTGTTATGGGTGTTATTCAACGATACTATTACATAGAAATACTTAGATAGATACCAGAATATATTTAATAAGCACCCATACCCGGAAATGCAGACATCTAAATGTTCATCACACAAATGCCTGCCCCCGTCGGGAATCGAACCCAAGCCTCGCGATTCGTCGATGCAGTTAGGCGAGTACGCTAGCCACTCGACCAACGAGGCGGTCAATTAGACATTGATACACATTTCCTTCAACTAAGCTTTGGACTCCGAATCGAAAAAAACTTTTTTTCCATATTCGAATTTTGAACGTATGTGGCGGGCCTAAGAACCCCTGAGTTGGAAGTGCGTGCAGAAAATTTTAGATTTCATACAAGATTATTAAAATCTTGTATGAAAGTTATCAAATCTCAAGGTAGAAATGTTGTTCAAACTTTTAAAAGCGGTGCAATCTTAATCATGTAGGTAATCGGTCGGTAATAATGAACCTAAGTAGATTTAAATAAAAAATAGTAATATGGTACGAAAGTTAAGATACGTAATTGTAATCAATAGTGTTTATGAAGTTTGATATTTGTAAGAACAATTTCTTACAAAAAGATTAATAATTTTTCTTATATCTAAGATCAACAACAATAAACAACAAAACAAAAGATCAAAGCCAGCCATTTTGTTGATTAAAGTTTTAAACAAGTGTCCGAGATTGTTTAAAGTGACAGCTATTTAAGAGTACATTTAAACAAATGATTAAGTCTAAATAGCGTTTATGAATAAGCATTATTTTTAAACATTACTTAAATTGGTGATTAAAAGTTAAACAACGTTTATGAATAAGTCTGCTAGTTTATAACATTGAAATATAAACTAAAATGCGATGTAAACGATATCATACTCGTATATTATTAGGACTTTGTTAGTAGGGCCTTGTTTTGAAACATTGGAAATAACTCCAAAAATACATTTTCTGAATTTTTAAATAAAGTTTTTTTTTCTCTCGGGTAGGATTCGAAACCGTATCCTTTCCGTATTCATTGATTAAAGCTCCATTTGAGCTATAGCTCCTTCCTTCTTATCGATTCTTTTTGAAGAACCAATTTTACCCGTGTTAATACGGGCTCCTTACCAGAATGGACTATCTGGCTTCCTGTGCTAGGCAGCTCGTAAAAGACGAGTGTAGGCTTACTGTCACTAGCACCGTGATATCTTACTAGGTGGTAGAGTTTCGCAGCTACTCGCCTAGTTTGGAACCAGTGCCTTACCTATTCCTGCCGCCATAACGTCAATGCTTGCAGTTGACGTCCGGTTTGGAGAGTAAGGAAGTCGGCAAACTTACTTTTACTCGAGCTTTAACATACTGGGCCCAGGTTGGCAATGCACCATTACAACCTACGGTGTCTCTAGGCGGCGTGAATTTCTTACCAGCAGGAAATACGTCTGCTAGTTCACCTTCCAATACCAGAAAAATAATCATAAATAGAAAACATATTGGCTAACTCAATATTAAGCTAACAATAACAATTTAATATTCAAATAAGAATATGGAAATGGATTTGAATTATTACGATTTCACAAGCGTCAGACGATTTAATAACTGCTTCCGAGCGATCAGATTATTCCCACAAAACTCTTGAGGCTTTGAAATAATCTGAATAAGACATTTTAATACAAAAGTGTTTCTGTGCGGAACGAGTTCTTCTTTTGATCTTCTTTAATGCGGAATTACAAAGTAAAATTGCAGACATTAGGGCATCTCCGCGGGTAGCCGCAGCGTGTTGCAGCTCGTTTTGTGATTGCGTCGTATTTGTGATTAAAATATACGAGATTTTGTTATGTACTCTTAATCCAACTCTGTGTCTCAGTGCCGGATTAAGCCCATAGGGAGCCCTAGGCCGTTTTGATTTTGGGGCCCTCTCTTTTTCCATAACATTGTAAAATTGATAGTTATTTTCGCAATTTCAGAATTTTAAACACCTCATAATGTAATATCATAATCATAATAGTTTAGACTGTTTTGGTATTTAAGGGCGAAATTTGAAATTAGAAATTTAGTTTTAAAATAACAATCGAACAAACCAACGAACAACAAAATAAAATAAACATAACAAACAAATAAGAATATATGTTTTCAATTTAAAAAAAATCAAAAATTTTATTTCGAAAAAAAAAATCATGTCAAATTTCTTGGGGCCTCTGATCGTCGGGAGCCCCAGGCCATGGCCTAGTCTGGTCTATTGGTAATTTAGCACTGCTGTGTCTTTACTCTTTGGAGGTTTTAGGGCATTGTGGGGTTAAATTTAATAATGAGTTATTCTGTCAAATTTAAAGAGATTTAACCCTAGTTACAAGCTAACTCAGAGTTAAATAGTTGACCCAGGAGCGTGCAAGTAGCCCTTAAAGGTTTTATTTTTTGCTACATTTCTTAGTCAGGTTTCTTATATTTAATATTCTTTTATGTATTCAAATACCTACTAGAATTTGGTTGTGGCCACTTATAAAAAAATCTTTCCTGAGGTAATCCGCTTAAGTAATGAAAAGGTGACATATTATTTGTATCTTCTTATTTGATATTGCAATACTGGTTGTATTGCAATATCACACAAAAAGATAAATACAATCGAACACACTATTAAATAACATTAGCCTTAAAATTCAACTTCAAGTGTACAATTACACGTAAGCTTGAAGAAACACCCCAAGATGTCGGGTATGTATACTCACACATTTGCATTGTATGTATTTACGTACATCTGCATATTTTGTAAAAAGCAAATCTTAAGGATTATCCTTATAACAGTAACAGTTGAACAGAAGCCAATTTTTTCTCTTAACCAGTAGAGTTTGCTAGCTGTTCCTCTGAACTCAGTTATTTGGGTTTTAAAAAAGGATTAAGGCCTTTTTTAAAGACCCAAATCTTATACCATGTTAGTATTATAACACTAAAATTAAAAAAGTTCAATGATCCCCGACAAAACCTATCAGTATTGGTATATTCTATATTGCTATAAGCAAAGAACCATCCCAATCCGTTAGCTTTAAAACAAAAAATGCGCATCGAAATCATCCGAGCAGAAGTTATGATGCAAACACATACACACACTCACACACACACACACTCACTCACACACATACAGTTTCACACACGTCAAACTTATAGCACTCTTCGTTTTCCGTCGGAGTCGAACCTCCGATAATGGTTAAGGTTTCTTCTATCCTCCGATAATATTAAGGTTAAATAATTAAACGCAGTAAGACTGTAAAAACCAACTCCAATTATTTCATTGGGTACCGTGAAGCGATTTGTTAATTATTTTATCGAAAGAGAGCAAATGTTTTCGAAATGGTCCCCGCATATTTTTTTTTTTACTTACTTTCCTCGTAATTGATAAGTACGTCAAGAATAGTAAAAAATGTATGTACTATTAACCGTAATTAAAAACCACTAATCGAAATATAACAAAAATATGAGAGACCTACCTTGGAACTATGACCTATCTTTCTAAAATGGAAACATCAAAATCGGTTGGCTTTTGGCCGAGTATTCGTGTAACAAACATGTAAAAACATATATGTAGTTGAATTGAGAGTTTTCTGTTTTGGAGTTGATCAAAAAATAAATAGAATAGATATCGAAATATAACAGAAATAAAATCGATATATAAAATGAAAGAAAGAGAGGAGTTGTCTTTTTGTAGATTGGAGCGTGACGGACTGGGCTACGGAATAGGAAATTTATCGATTTGTCATACTGCTAATGAGACAGTCTGGTCTTTAGCGTTATTGAATCTAGGTCCGGATATCACAGTGCGTTGGTCAAATTCTTTTCTAGTGGAATAGAGAAAAGTGACTTCAGAAGACTCCCACGACTAGCCGAAGACTCTAAGTCCCACAGTGTGATTGGTGGCAATCCCATCGCCAACCGGGCACATATCCAATCCCGAGCCTCGTTATTTTTATTAGAAAATTGATAATACACATTTTACATTTTTTTGTTGCCCGACCCGAAGATTGAACCCAGTACTTCGAGCAGACAAGTCCGACGCTAGACCGCTAGACCACAGAAGCGATAGAAAAATATTTATATTAAAATATGTTAAGTTTTCTGATTTAACATGCAAACAAAAGAACCATTAAGTATAAAATCACCCTAATCAGAATTTGTAGTGTAATCAAAAGTATAATAAAGTTAACGTTGCGTATTCACGTTCAGCGTAATTGAAAATACGGACGTTTATTCGTTCGTAATTTATAGTTGTTACTGCAAACATACGAACGTGTTAAGCTTGGTAACTAGGCTATAAATATCGGCCAGCTCTGAGTAATGGCTTCTGGATTTCACTACAGATTTGTTCCCATCGTTCCTTCACTGATTTGTACGAGAATTATTACGGATTTCAAATAATATTAGTTCTATTATAATATTACTTCATGAAAAAACCTACAAGGAAATATAGTAATTCATACTTCCATACTACTTACTAATTACTATTTTAAATGCGAAAGTCTGTGTGATAGATATACTTTCGCGGCTAAACCGATGCATCGATTTTGATGAAATTCGTTATGCATATAGATAAAGATTTTTGTTCAAGTATAGGCCAAACATATTATTATCTGTACATATAATAAATCTGTAGAAGGGTCAATTCTGTACATTGAAAATATTGAAAAAATAAATACCAAACCCAAATATGAGATTAAACAATTTTTTGTCTGTCTGTCTGTATGTTCAGGCATCACGTGAAAAGTAATGGTTCTATTTCGATGAAACTTGCTATAATTATACCTTATCATCCTGGGCATAAAATGGGATACTTTTTATCCTGGAACAATACGTAGAAAAAAAATTTTTTTGTTATATCACGCGAAGACCGAATTCCACGCGGACGGAGTCGCGGGCGGAAGCTACATACATACACATACATACATATCTTCACGCCAAGTCCCTTACGGGGTAGGCAGAGAGTATCGAGTGCCAGACCTCACGATCCTGACAAACCTGTCTTGCTTCCT
>NJDD01000075.1:77343-97175 GCA_002245505.1 Calephelis nemesis | reverse complement strand
CTCAGGTTGGCAACGCACCATTACCACCTTTGGTGTCTCTAGGCGACGTGAATTTCTTACCACCAGGAAATCCGTCTGCTTGTTTGCCTTCCAATATTATAAAAAAAAGAAAAAACGTTTTGTTGCAAGAACTTAATATATTTTGTTAGATAGATTAGTACATTTTCTATCATACGTAGCATTCAAACATATATTTGATTTTGCTAGTTTTTATTTGATTATGCTCCTAAACCACTTAACCGATTATAATAATATTCGCACACCATGTGCAGTTCCATCCAACTTGAAAGATAGGATAGCTTATATCTCAATTTATGGTAAAAAAATTACCATCCGAGCGAAGCCGGAACGGGCAGCTAGGATACTTATATATAGAAAGTGAGAGAAGAGAGAAAAAGATTAATATGGATACATACATTTTTCTTGAATATAAGTTTTAAAGTACAACTATCGTTTATTTTAATCCAGAGTTTAAAATCTCTCTTTGCCGGGCAGGTTTAATATTTAAGAATTTAATTTTTAGAATTCATATCATTGAAAGTAAAATAAATCGACAAAAACTCATTTTTCACCGCCACCCTTCGGGTTTGCCACTCTCGTCAGAGTAACGAAACTAGAATTTATTCATAAAACTTTAAAAAACTGTTTCATAAAAACTTTTTATTTAAAATATTTAAAAGGATGCAGAATATTAATTTAGATTCTGATGTAAAGTAATATTACCATGTTGGTTTAGCTGCTAACTTCACCGACAAACCGCTAGGCTCGGGCTCGATTCCTAGTGGGGGCAGGTATTTGTGTGATGAACATTTAGATGTCTGCATTTCTGTGTCTAAGTGTTTGTTAAATTAATTCTGGTATCAATTTAAGTATTAATGTGTATTATAATCATTGACTAGCACCTACTACACATCGTATAATTTTCCCTTGGAGTTAGATTTAATTTTTGTAACTTTTTTATGCTATTGGAAGGTAAGGAATCTGAATTCACGCCGCCTAAACAGCAAAGGCAGTAATGGTGCGCTGCCAACCTGAAGCCGAATTGTTAGGCCTTTAAAAAAGGTAAGTAGGTCCCTTATCCTTCGTACCGAAAAATGTCAGACACGCAAGTGCTGACGATATAACGGCAGGAATAGATAAGGCAGTGGTACTAAACCAGGCGAGTCGCTATGAATTTCTACCACCTAGACAAAAAGAAAGAAAGAAAGAAAGAAAGAAAGAAATTTATTTATTTGCGGAATATGTGTGTTTAAAAGTTGTTACAGAATACTTATTTGTACCAACATATTCTACCACATTGTGATGTGCAAATATCTAACTTAATTAAATATATTGTAGTTTTCATTTTCTTCATTTATATATTTTTCACATAAATTCGTTACTAGGCTAGCACTTATTAATTTAAGCAAAAATTATAACGATCGAGTTTTACCCTATCTACCATACACTGCCACCGTTTCCAAACCTAGCCAGTCAGGAGAAGAAACGGCGAAACAAATTTCACTGGCAGATTTCACTGAGTTAGTGATAGTAAGCCTGTGCAAGCTACCTGGCAGGAAGGTAGATGTTCCATTCTGCATCATAATCTGTACGTCTGTGTGTATCTGACCTATTGCAAGGCGCCAGCTTTGCACTTTTTTTAGAATTTTTTTTTTTTGAAAAAAATATCTTCAGTTACTCGACTCGGAAATCGAACCCTAGACCTCATGTAGTCAACGCCAACACTGAACCACTACACCACACATGTGGCTTACAAACTGCTCTGTGAATTATTAAACATATTTCTAATTATTCTCCCATTCTACATAATGGAGATAAGCCAGCTATGAGTTATCTCGGAAATACTGCTGAAGAAAGAAAAAACTGGCTCATTGTTAGTATTCAGGTGAAGGTCGTTCTCTTGTCGTTTGACCGGAAAATAATGCACTATCTTTTGAAATATGTTGTATACTTTATTGTATATACTATCTAACTGTTGTATACTTTATTGTATATACTGCAAACAAGCAGACGGATTTTCTGATGGTAAGAAATTCCCGTCGCCTAGAGTCACCAAAGGTGGTAATAGTGCGTTGCCAACCGGAGGCCGGGATGTTAGGCCTCGAGCAAAAGTAAGTTTACCGGCTACCTTACCCTCCGAACCGGAACACGTCATGACGTTATGGCGGCAGGAATAGGTAAGGCGGTGGTACCAATCCTGGTGAGTCGCTGCGAAACTCTACCACCTAGTCAGATATCACGGTGTTAGCGACGGTAAGCCTATGCTCGCCTTTTACGAGCTGCCTGGCACAGGAAGGCAGATGGTTCATTCTACAAAAGAGCCCGGACCAACACGGGGTATTATTAGAATACATAGAATATATTAACCAATATTATTAGAATTTTAATTATGATTAGGTGTTAAAAATAAAGTACATAAATGGACCGAGTTATGCCATGTACCAACTGCATAAAGTTGATTTCGAGTAAAAGGGGTCTAAAGTTAGATTTGTAATTACACCTGGTCCTACTATCTTTACTAATTTATTGTTATTATCGGTATATGTCTTTAAATATTAAATGAAATTCATTGAGCCATATTCGTTTAGTATTTATTTAAATTATCAAGGGTTCACCACATGTACCACCATGTGTATTGGTACCACCGCCTTACCTATTCCTGCCGCCATAACGTCATGACGTGTTCCGGTTCGGAGGCTAAGGTAGCCGTTTAACTTACTTTTGCTTGAGGCCTAACATCTCGTTGTCAGGTTGGCAACGCACCATTACCACCTTTGGTGTCTCTAGGCGGCATGAATTTCTTAACATCAGGAAATCCGTCTGCTTGTTTGCCTTCCAATATCATAAAAAAAATGTTTTTGGATCACTATAGCAAAATTGTTTTAGACTTAGTCCTTATATGACTATGTGGCTATGATATGTGGCTTGGTTAATAGATATTTTTTTGTGTCAAATGTAAATGGTTGTTTTGGCTGAGTAGTAATATAGCACATTGTGATCAGTTTGGTGTCAATAACTCATTTTTTGACAATTTGTGGGATGGTATATTTTGGCTTAACTCGGTCCAAATGTAATAAACAATACATCTTATTTAAAAGAAAACATTTTTTATTAATGGACTGAATCGCCGCACGCGACAAAGAAACGTCAAAAAAATCTATTTAAATTATTTAATACACGTCGAGATTTTATCATTCTTTTTTCGAATTTTAGCTTATGATTGTGAGATGATCTTATAAAATAAATATCAAGATCCGACCAGCGGATTTAGAGTTACATTTTTGCATATTATATTTATTTTTCTTATGTTTATTTATTAAATTTTATATGTAATCATAAACTTTCATGAACTTCGATGAGATCATGTCGTGAATTGAAAATTTATACTTTATAGGCACAACTTGAAAACGGATAGTCGGATCTAAATCTATATAAATTGGGACCTCGGAAACATGACTTGCTTTTTTTTATAAAAATCATAATCTGCACGTTATAATATACTACTATAATAAAAATATACAAATACCACAGTTATCGTCTTTGTGGTCTACCTGCCCGGTGTAAGACTTGTCTCTATGAAGTCTCGAGTTCAATCTCCGGGTCGGACAACAAAAAGATGTTTTCTACTTTGTAATAAAAACAACGCCGCGTGGGATTGAATATGTGGTCACAGTCAGAATTGGAAGCTATCACAGATTTAGTGTCTTCGGCTACTCATGGTTGTGGTTGTGCCTCTACCTATGCTTTCGGGTACATGGGCGTCAAGATACACGCACTTACGGAGCAATAACATCACTTATACATTTTTTGTCAAAACGTCGGTAAATTAAATGAATTTTGACTACATTTTTTCGATTTGAAATCACTTGAAAATGAAAATATTTTTAAAAAATGTCAGTGATTGTGATATCAATTTATTTTTTAATCAAGAACAACTATACAATGTAATATTATGGTGTTGAATTTTCTGAAAAATCACGTCAGATGCATAAGTGACATTATTACACCGGAGGTATGTACAGTGGAATTAATAACCTTCTCCTTTTTCTAGTCTTTTAAAAATAAACAAACATTTTCGATGTTCAGGGGCCCTACCATGAACGCTTAAAGCAGTATTATTTCCATCTTGCTAAATGTCTGCATTTATAAGCAACTTTATGGTATACGTCATAAGGTTGTCTTTCTCGACTGATAATTAGTATTGTTGAAATAGTACTGTTTTAAGAGCTTATGGTAACCCCCCAGTTCTGTAAACAATATTAGTTTACAAAAGCTTTAGTTTTAGTAAATACCAAATTTTGAAAATACCTCGGACTAATTCAGACTAATTACGGCAAATACTGTAAAATACACGGGAATGAATTCCCCATCCACCAATAAACGACCACAAATGTCGGAAGATTACCTTGGAATATTTCTCTCAAATGATTTCATCGTAAAAAGCCGCTAGGCATAACTGTGGACTTAAAAGCATTTAATGTGCGGTAAAATATTCAGACGAAATGAGAAAAATCGCCTTTTGATGCTCTTGAGGTTGAAGTAGCTTTGTTAATCCACATCAAAACGGACAAGTAATTAAATATTTCACTAGCGAAAACCACCCGCATTTGAGTCTGCTCTTGTAAAGTATTTCCACCTGTTTCACCTATCTAACCAGTACAAGCACTGACTATCGTCTTTTCGATACTGAATTCGATACCTAGGTTTCGACAAAATATTTTTTTAAGCAATAAGTATCCCCAGATAATTAACACGAATTATATGCTTGTGTTATGGGTGTTAGTCAACGATAATAATACATAGAATTGCTTAAATAGATACCAGAATTTTAATAAACACTCAGACCGGGAAATGCAGACGTCTAAATGTTTTATCACAAAAATGCCTGCCCCCGTCGGGAATCGAACTCAAGCTTTGCGGTTGTGTACTCTAGCCACTCGACCAACGAGGCGGTCACACACATATTTTAGTATGAAACACACATATTTTGAAATTGTGAATAGCGAATGCTTACGACGACGACGACCTTCACTCATCTGTTTATTGGATGAAAAGGACAAGCTAGTGAGTTAAAAGTATATCGTTTTGTTAGCTAAAAAAATCTTAGCAAATAATATATATGCAGTAACTTCTTTAAGTCATTGGTACAGTATTTGATAAAAAGTAATTTCTATATTTTACAAGACATATTCTTACTGAGATTATATTTGCCTATCTACCTGTTCTACATTTTAAGACACCATTTTTGACATCGAATTCATTTCATTCATGAACCAGTTAAGCGAATGTAGTTTCTAGTCTGGATCTTAGTTAGTTGTATAAAGAAATCTTACTGTACTCTTATTAAAAAAAAATGTGAAGAATTTGATAATCACACGTTTAAAATATGTGAAATTTAATTGACATCTTTTTTATAATGAAAACATAAATAACTATATTCACTTAAGACGAAAATGAGCACGTGAAAATTTTGTCGTATTTTTTATGCGTGTTTTATAACAAAGTCTAAAGCTGAGTTTTTTTATTGACAAATATAATTATTAATAACTCCTTACTTATACAACGACGTGTTAAAAGTTTTAGGGCGTCTGAATGACAAGGGTAGAATGGAGGAGGTCTTAAGTTTGACATTTTCATTCGCTAACTATTTGTATTAACACAGTAAACATGAGAGTTACAATTTTCATAAGCATTTACTTTCGATATTTTCGATTTAGATTCGACTTAACTATTCGATTTCGATTGGTGCCCGCTCTAGCTATTCTAGTATTTTTGGAGATAAATTCATGTTTTTCATAATGCTCTTGACCTTTCCCAGGTTTCGCTTTCATCGACAGGATGAAAGTAGAACCTAAAAAAGGTCAAGATAAATAGAACCACAAAAGCTTTTGTGATAAGAGGTGAAAAGAAAGCAACGATACTGGTATAATAAGTATCTTAATATATATAATTCTTCTGTATGTCACTGAACTCCTTCTAGACGACTGGACCGATGTCGATGAAACTTTTTGTATGTGTTCTAGGGAATTCGAGAATGGTTTAGATTCACAATTTGGTCCACTGGAAAACGTTTTTTTTAATTAATTTTTTAATAATAAGTAGTTGTTGATTTTAGAATGTTTCACATCGGATCCGACAGACTGCGCTACTGTCTAAGCATTAATGTCAAGCGATACGAAGTTTGCTGGGTCAGCTAGTATTCATATATAATGCTGTCTACGTTTCTTGGCCTTACTGTCGATATCTTCGACCCTCGATCTTGTAGATATTTAACTTAAATAACTAAAACCGAATATAAAACGACCATCTCGTTAGTCAAGGGTCAAAAGTACACATCTACTTTTTGGCCTTCACACTCATTTCCCCAAAGAGGTAGGAACAGGTATAACCAGGGCACCTACGACTAGCCGAAGACACTCAATGTGATAGGTGACGAGCCTATCGCCAAGGGGCACATAGGCAATCCCGGGAAACGTTGTTTATGTTAGAAAATCTGAAAAAAACATATTTTTTTTTGTAAATCGCTCACTTGCCTTGGAAATCGAACCCGGGATCGGGGAAGTGCAATGCTGGACTGCTAGACTACAAAGGCGACTTGAAGATATCTACAAGAAACACAATTGTAGTTTTGAAGTATGAGAATCTTTCAGTAAAAGTCCTTCTGTTGCCTAATTCGAAACAAGATGAAGAGTTTAAAAATCTCCAGTGGAACGTTCCGATGCGCTCCTAACGTTTCGTCACAAACATTAAATGCTTAAAAATGAAAAGCTATCAAACTAACATCCGGAGGAATCTATATCCGAAAATAATTTCTGTTGACCTGGAGTCAACAGAAATTATTTTTTACGGGTTGGGTCGAACTTCTTACCACTCGCTCTTGATGATGCGAATGACTTACTATCGCCTCGTTGTTCAAGTGGCTAGCGTACACGCCTAACTACATCGACCAACCGCGAGGCTCGGGTTCGATTCCCGACGGGGGCAGGCATTTGAGTGATGAACATTTAGATGTCTGCATTTCCAGGTCTAGGTGTTCTGGTACCTATTTAAGTATTTCTATGTATTAGAATCGTTGACTGACACCCAAAACACAAGCATACAGACATTTAAACAACCATGCTATCGAAAACAAATTAAAAACATGGCTCAGTACTCAAAGTTACAAAGAAACTGAAGATCTTTTTTATATAGAAACATGATATAATTTTTGCACTATATTATTATAGTTGCATGTTGCGAGCACATACACACACATACACAAACATAC
The DNA here is from genome assembly GCA_002245505.1 of Calephelis nemesis. Taxonomy (NCBI): domain Eukaryota; kingdom Metazoa; phylum Arthropoda; class Insecta; order Lepidoptera; family Riodinidae; genus Calephelis; species Calephelis nemesis. The sequence continues at coordinate 89,908 of NJDD01000075.1, read as the reverse complement.
ACACACACGCACAAACATGAGTAATCGTACTTTTAAATATTATAATGTTATGTTTACAATAATTATGTTCAGTGATTGTAACTATTAATAAGTTGTATATCAATAATTGGGAAAGAACTATCATTTGAGACACAGCTCACGCTAACTCAAATGATAGGATTACATTGTTAACACTTTAAATTATTTATATATTTATTTATTTAACACTTTATTGCACACAAAAAACAAAAATACACAAAATACACGAGAAGTTAAAAATGCACAAAAAGCGAGCTTATCTCTAACTAAAGAAATTTCTTCCAGCCAACCCAAAAAAAAATAAAGCTGTGGAAATAAAATGGAAGGCATCGTGTACAAAAAAACAATTAACTATAGCTATACTTCAAATAAATAAAAATATAATATTCAAGTGTGTAAAAAATAAAGCAGGTACAATTATAATTATTAAAATATGCTAGTAGGATAATATATGAGTATGTTATTGTGTTAACGATAATTAATGTTTCTTCAATCTTTTCTTAAAAGTAGGTAAATTAATTGTTACAATAAATGCTTTATTATTATTATTATGTAATTTGCTTACTTTCAGGTTCAGTTTAAATAAAATACAACTGGACATCATGTCAAGTAAATTCATAAGTTCATAAGTCATAAATTTAATCAGTCTTTTTGTCATAAACTTAAGCTATATAAGCCATTGTCTTTATTCAAGCTTATTTCAAGCTTTAAATTACGTTACCTACACTAGAGAGGTTTGATTTATTCATACCTTTGTATTATATCACCGAAGGTTCAGGTGCTTGCTTACTCAGTTTCGACAGCTGGCCGAAAACAAAAGGTTATTTGTTATGAATCTGAGTTTATGGTGCAGAATACTGAGTAGATGTTACATTATTTAGGCCTTAACAACATAATTTATTTTGAAAACTTACATTATTTAGGTTTTAACTATCTAATTTATTTTAGAATACTAAGTAGATGTTACATTATTTAGGTTTAACTGTATAATTTATTTTAGAATACTGAGTAGATGTTACATTATTTAGGTTTAACTATATAATTTATTTTAGAACACTGAGTAGATGTTACATTATTTAGAATTAAACTATATAGTTTATTTTAGAATACTGAGTAGCTGTTACATTATTTAGGATTTAACTATATAATTTATTTTAGAATACCGCGTAGATGTTACAATATTTAGGTTAAAACTATATAATTCATTTTAGAATACTGAGTAGTAGTTACATTATTTAGGCCTTAACAATATAATTTATTTTAGAACACTGAGTAAATGTTATATTATTCAGGCCTTAACTATATAATTTATTTTAGAACACTGAATAGATGTTACATTATTAAGGCTTTAACTAAATATTTTTTTAAGAATACTGAGTAGATGTTACATTATTTAGGTTTTAACTATGTAATTTATTTTCTTTTTTTAATACATTGTCAAGTTACGAGAAACAAAATTGTCTTTAAATACTACAGTGCTATAGCCAGGTCCTTTTTAATGGCATTAAGGTTGCTGTCACGTCATACTTATAACACCCCTCGTTTTTAGTCGACGGATAACAGAACCCCTCATTTTGCATCGGGGGTCGAAACATACACACAAACAAACCAAACTTACATCTCACTTTTTTGATGTGCTTTAGAAGAACTGTAAAGATATCGAAACATACCTCATACCGTATCATTCAAACTTTGATTCATCATCCACCTCGTCATCAGAAAATATGAACAGATCTAGTTATGGAATCGAATGAGTCCAAACTCGATAGGTTCACCAACAGACATACTAGGGTTTTGTCACCTACCTCCAAGCTCCGTCATCAGAACAGCTCAGTGGTACCATCACGCGTTAGTGTTTCAACTGTTAAGTCTCACATATGCTTAAAAGTGAAATAATTACCAATAGTGCGTATAATATTTTCCCCGTGTTGGTCCGGGCTCCTTTGCAGAATAGACCATCTGCCTTCCTGCCAGGCAGCTCGTAAAAGGCGAACATAGGCTCACCGTCACTAACACCGTGACATCAACTAGGTGGTAGAATTCAGCAGCGACTCGCCCGGATTGGTACCACCGCCTTACCTATTCCTGCCGCCATAATGTCACGACGTGTTCCGGTTTGGAGGGTAATGTAGCCGGTAAACTTATTTTTGCTCGAGGCCTAACATCCCGGCCTCAGGTTGGCAAAGCACCATTACCACCTTTGGCGTCCCTAGGCGGCGTGAATTTCTTAACATCAGGAAAACCGTCTGCTTGTTTGCCTTCCAATATCATAAAAAAATATATATTTAATTCATTGCTTCTAAATGAGTTGTAAATGAGCCGATGACCTCGGACCCATGGGCAGATCTCGCCAACTATATTTTTTTTTATCGAAGTCCGTCTATCCGCTGAAGAGCTACGCTGCCACAGACAGACACATACACTCACAGACACGTCAAACTTATAACTCTCAAAAAATTGGGGTTTAAAAGGATTTTAACGATAGATTGCCCAAACAAATGTTCAGGAAGCATCGTATGTGTCATGCTAGCTGGACTTTATTTTTTAACTTTTGTCTGTCTGTTCATTGCATCATAACTTTTGAACAGATATACCTGTTTCGAAGTGATTTTTTTTTAGTTCAAAAGGGTTCAACATGGTTCTTATCCTCATTTATATTTCCTAAGGGAATATTTAATTTTCTTCAATTTTGTGGTTATATGAAATAAGGCGTTGGTAATGCTAGAAGGAAGGCGACTCCTAACAATATATCACGTGTATTTAACGATATCTGTTACTGGTACCTGGCTATCTCATAGCTGCTAATATTGTACCTAACATCCAACACGGAACAAGACAACGGAGAGTGCTAAAGGGACAGAAATAGGTATGGCGGTTTTAACAGTTTAGTTAAGTTGCTGCGCAGCTCAATACCATTACTACCACTCGAGGAATGAACTCGGTCAATAGTGAGCATTCGTCGTGAGCAGTCGTGGGTGCCCTGGTTGTGCCTCTGCCTGACTCTTTGGGGGTATGGGCGTGAAGATACTTTATTTTTCCCATCCCGGCGACAAATATAAAAAGTTTGAGAATCACTTTTCTATTTTATAATAGCTTATTACGTAGTAATGAAAATATGGTCGTAGCTTTATTACCGAATCAACGACGACAATAAATGTGAAATTAAAGGCTCAGTAATATCCGAGCTTCAATTTATTACCATTACGGTACTTGCAAACCGCGTTTGTATTATATTTATGTTTCCAATACCGAACTTCATCAGTATAATTCAAGTTTTTAATTGGCTTCAAAAAGGAAGGGGTTACAAATTCGTCTGTATGTTTCTTTTGGCTTTTAACCGAGTTCAAAAAAACGAGGAGTTCTCAATTCGGATGGTGTATTTTTTATGTATGTAAACCGATTTCTCCGAGGTTTCTGAACCGATTTACGTAACTATTTTTTTGTTTGATGCGGAACAGGTTCGAATTGGTTCCATAAAAAAATATTTAGGTAGGCCCATTACTTTTTATTTTACGAGCATTATCTACTTTCACCTATGCCGACGCCTATTTTTTATAAAATTAAATAAAATCTCGCAAGTGGTCCACTTAGGTGACTTAGTGACAAGATTACAGACACGTCGGCATTCAGCAACATGCTAAAGATATTAATTACTTATAAGATTATTAAATTAAATCATATCAGCAATAAAATAAAAAGTATTAAATAAAAATAACTACGTTAAAAAAAACAGACCTATTAAAGGCAAAATGGGGATTTATTTTTATACTCGTATATAAATAAATTTTAAATTTTTTATTATCTTTTAAAAGAGTTACTAGATTAGTTCGCTAATTATATTTATTTTGGTGATTGTTGTCGCCTCTTTGGTCTAGCGGTTCAGTTGTTGGACTTGACTGCATGAGGTCCCGTGTTCGAATCCCGGGTCGGGCAATAATAAGAAAATTGGGTTTTTAAAATTTTCTTATACAAAAATTGTTGCTTGAGATAGGATATGTGCCCGGTTGGCGATAGGTTTGCCACCTATCTATCACATTGTGGGACTAAGTGTCTTCGGCTAGTCGTGGGTGCCCTGATTTTGCCTCTCCCTACCTCTTCGGGGATATCGGCGTGAAGACAGTCACTTTTATTTTACTTTTAAACACCGGGTTAGCATATTTTATTATAGTCTTGTTGGCAACATTAGCCCTGATGTTGCTTAAATAACGTAACTGGTTGACTAAAACATATTGTGGAAAGTACAACAGTAATTAATAAATTGTGTCCAAAGTATTTTTTTATGATAATGGAAGGCAAACAAGCAGACGGATTTACCTATGGTAAGAAATTCACGCCGCCTAGAGACATCAAAGGCGACAACGGTGCGTTGCCAACTTGAGGCCATAAGGCCGAGCAAAAGTAAGTTTACCGGCTACTTTACCCTCCGAACCGGAACACGTCATGACGTTTTGACGGCAGGAATTGGTATGGCGGTGGTACCAATCTGGGCGAGTCGCTGCCAAACTCTGCCACCTAGTCGGATGTCACGGTGTTAGTTACGGTAAGCCTATGCTCGCCTTTTACGAGCTGCCTAGCAAGGAAGGCAGATGGTCTATTCTACATAGGAGCCCGGACCAACACGGGCTTTAAATAATAGCTAAAATAAATACTTGAATAATAAATAAAATCCCATGTAGAACGAAGATAACATGATATAATTTAGTATAATAAGTAATACTACCGTACAACTAACACCGTGACATCTTACTAAGTGGTAGAGTCTCGCAGCGACTCGCCCAGATTGGTACCACCGCCTTACCTATTCCTGCCGCCATAACGTCAATGCCTGCCGTTGACGTGTTCCGGTTGGAGGGTAAGGTAGCCGGTAAACTGACTTTTGCTCGATGCCTTACATCCCGGCCTCAAGTTGGCAGCGCACCATTACCACCTTTGGTGTCTCTAGGCGACGTGAATTTCTTACCATCAGGAAATCCGTCTGCTTGTTTGCCTTCCAATATCTTAAAAAAAAAAGATACATTCATGATTGCCTACAGTATTAATGATTTTACGGTATTTAAATTATGTTTCACATTCTATAAAAGTGTTTACCAACTGTAGCAATATTTATTTTGCTAGCTTTGCAGCGTGATGACATAATAAATGTCATGTTGGGGACTATTTTTGAATTATCACCGGGTTAATTTTTGTACCATAAAAATTTACCCTCGGTAATGATAAAAAATAACGTATTGTTGGCCGAGCGGTTAAAGTAGGCTTAACTCTACCGGTCACTGAGGTATTGAGCTCCTCAATGTATGTAATAATATAATCTGATCACATAAAAAAACTCATAGTGTCGCCTCTATCGCTAGCAATCCAGGTATTGGACTTGACTGAATGAGGTCCCGGGTTTGATTCCGGGTCAGGCAACAAAAAGAAAACTTAGTTTTTACAATTTCCCATAAAAAATAATAAATTTGATATGTGCCCGGAAGGCAATAGGCCCACAATGTGATAGGTGGCACCTCTTACATTGTGGGACTTACTGTCTTGGGCTTCTCATGGATGCCTTTGTTGTGCCTCTGCCTGCCTTTTTAAGGATATGGGCGTAAAGATACTTATTTAAGGTAAACCACTTACTTGTTAGCCTACATAAAAAGCGTCAGTATGAAAATTAGGCAAAGGCAAGGTGAAATTGAATTTACATATAATAAATTACTTGCTAGTCTATAAAGTTAGTAATTTGTGAATTAATTAAGTTCAAAATTAGTAATTTAGAGATGGGATAATATGTAACCACGTTTGTTGTAATCACTAATGAAATAGAAGGTCTAATTTAACAACTCTATTATATTTGCTTCGAGCTAATTATTTAAATGGTGTATTAGCTAAATTTTCTATGCTAATCAGAAAGTTGGTATTACAATCTATTATTATTATTTCTATTTGATTATTATTTATATAACATCTGTTGCCCGCGTACTTAATGGTCCCACAGGAACATTGTTTTTGGGATTAGAACTATTCTGTATGTTAATCCAAATTACCCTTTATGTATGTGCACAATTTCATGAAAATTTGATCAACAGTTTTTGGGTAAAAGAGTAACAAACAAACAAACATACAAAACTTTGCATTTATAATAATAATAAGATTTTCTATTTTGGGTCGGGAATCTAGTGGGTATTGGACTATACGCCTACCTGGTGCAGCTCATAAGAGACAAAAATTGTTTAAATTCATCACCCATTTAGACCCAGAAATACGGACATCCATGGTCATCATACAAACGCCTGTACTTCTTTGGAATCGAACCTGAGTCTTGTAGTTGGTTGGCGGATGTAGAAGTGTACGCCAACCTCTCGACCAATGAGGTGGTCAATAACGGTTGTGTCATTTTCCGGTTCAGAAGGTAGGACAGTTTGTAGAAGCAATAAGCCTCATATCTCGGTCATAAGATAGCGACGTACCTTAATATCTATGGAGTCCATACACCACAGTTGTCTTTTAACATCAAGAAATGTGTTTTATCTTAACAATCTTACTCGTATCATATAGAAAGCAGCTTATGCCTAATTCTGGACTGCTGTAAACAATGGTTTGTATTCATCTGTGCCGTATTTTTAATTTAAATTAAATAATAATCGGAAGATGGGAACATAGTTTTCTTCAAGGTTACCTTCGTTGGAAGGCAAGATTACAACCGTGTAGAATGCCTTTAAACTTTAAAGCTCTTACGCCATATCTAATCATGCCACATTCTTGACAGCGGCATATTCCAGTTCGGAGGGTATTAATAATATAGAGGCCTAATTAATAAAATAGAGGCCTAATTAATAACATAGAAGCCTAATTCATAACATAGAGGCCTAATTAATAATATAGAGGCCTAACACCTTGGCCGTAATAAAGTGTCAAGGAATTTCTTCTAGAAAATATTTTTTAGTAAAATAATTGTGATAATTATTAATAAAACATAATTAAAGTTATGGTTGCCGAGGAGTTTTTTTTGCCGTTTCTTTTCCTGACTGGCTAGGTTTGGAAACGGTGGTAGTTTACGGAAGATGGGGTTAAATTTAGTTATAGTTTTAAAATGTTTGGTAATAAATAATGAAACTAGTTAGATATATAATTGGCTTAAAAGTTAAAGTATATGTTAATAAATAATATTTCGTTTGTAAATATTAAAATATTTGCACACCAAAATATGGTAGAATATGTTAACATACTTAATTATTTTTGTAACATCTCAGTTACACACATATTCCTACTGACCACCTCGTTGGTCGAGTGGCTAGCGTACACGCCTAACTACATCGACCAACCGCAAGGCTCGGTTCCGATTCCAGATGGGGCAGGAATTTGTTTGATAAATATTTAGATGACTGCATTTCCGGGTCTGGGTGTTTATTAAATATATACTGGTATCTATTTAATTATTTCTATGAATTGAGTTGAGTAACACGCATAACTCAATTTGCTTACTTTGGGGTCAGATTCAAATTCGTGCAATTTGTCCAGATATATTTATATTTATTTATATTTATATATATTCATTCATTCATTTCATTAGGACAGCGTTGTTATAGACTATGGTGTCTCTTATTATTTGAAGAGTCGTGTGTTAATTCGCTCTATCATATAAAATCCAGTTTAGTAAATTAATTATCCATGTCATATGTCTTGTATTACATACCCGTATTCTTACCAGACTATTAAATATTCATGAGGATTTCCCTCCGTCATCCCGAATCACTCGTACTGCGGTCTGAATTGGTCATGTTTATTTAAATTTGAAAAGGTTGTGAAAAACTTTTTGTTTGAACACTGACGGAAAGGTTTTAGAAGCAATGGGTCTTTGTCATAACATAGGTTCCAATTATATTTTGATGTGAAATATAGTGAACGAAGTCTACGACTATCTAAATGATAAGAGATAGTCATTGCCTTATTATAGATGTCTTTAAATTAGAAGAGTATCTTCACGCCTATATCGCCAAAATGGTAGGCAGAGGCACAAGAAGAATAAAGTTTTCTAAAAAGCCTATCTCTTGTGAAAGCGTGAGTTTATCTATTACTAACACTGTGACCTAACTAAATATTGGAGTTTTGCGTTGACTAACCGTATTTTTACTTGTATAAATGTCTGTTACAATAACGTTAGCGCTAGTTATTATTGAATTTCAGTTTAAAGGATAGGGTAGACAATAAACTTACGCAATCAAAACTTCATCTTTCATTTTCATTCTTGGTATTTATAAAATTATATTCACGCCGAAGACACTAAATCCCTTTATGTAATAGGTGGCAACCTATCACCAAACGGAGCAAATATCTAATCCTGGGAAAAGTTATTTTTCTTAGAAAATTTAAAATCCCTGATTTCTATTTTTTAGCTACCCGATCCGGAATCGATTCCCGACCAGGGACCTCTAAAGCTAAATTCCGACCCCGGACCGCTAAAGCCAGGAGGCGATTGGTATTTATAAGTATTGTAAAAGCAAATTCACAGATAACTATCTAATCTAAGAACTTTTTTTATAATATTGAAAGGCAAATAAGCAGACAGATATCCTGTTTGTAAAAGAAATTACGCCCCCTAGAAACACCAAAGGTAATGTAATGATGCGTTACCAACCTAAGACCGGGATGTTAGGTCGCAAGCAAAAGTAAGTTTATCGGCTAATTTGTATTCCGAACCAAAACACGTCAACGGCAAGCACTGACGTTTTGGCGACAGAAATAGGTAAAGCGGTGGTACCGATCCTGATACGAGTCGCTGCGAAACTCTACTACCTAGTCAGATGTCACAATGCTAGTGACGGTAAGCCTATGCTCACCTTCTACGAGCTGCATGGCAGGAGGACAGATGGTCTATTCTGCAAAAAAGATCGGATCAACACTTGCAAGGAACCTTAAAACAAATATATAACAAAGACGGGTTTGTTACAATACTTATAACACGAAATCTGCTGGACCAATTTTCATGGTTTTTGATTCTTAGGATTTGTCTTTGCCCCGAAAAGCAGAATATACCTTACAAACAATGAAAACTCGACGAAAAAGAAGATGAATCATATATAAAATAAAGTCGTAAAAGTGTTAAACTGATCAGGCTGAAAATTGATGGAAAAGTAGCTTAGGACCAGAAGAAAGACTTGGGGTACATTTTATCCCGTACAACAGCGGGGACAATTCAGTTTGTATGGAAGGTAATTTTCCCATACAAACTGAACGGGCGGAACGAAGTTCGACGGAACAGCTAGTAATGTAATAAGTTACTAACAATAAACAAATTAATCAAACACCTACCTCGATTAGTCCATTGTAGTGGGGAATTATAAATTGGAACGTCTGATGCAGATGGATATGATTTATCGAAAGCGATATCAAGCAGCTTCCCAACAACGGAATTCTCCAAAGTTATAATGTATCAGGAGAGTTGGTGTTGATGAAACACCTGAGTGCTGAAATGTGAGGACGCTAAGTGCTTTATACATTGTTAAGTTTTATGTAAATTAAATACGAAAAGTTTTCATTATTGCAAAATAGGTTTTACTAGCTAGCAACACAGTATTTAATATTCAAAATTGAAATCTACTGGATTAACTAGAAAAGTCTTAGGTTTTTAAATCTCGTCTGTAAATCTTGTAAAACTTATTCGGTCAATGTATATTCAGTTCTCTCTATTTCAAATATAATTTTAAAATTACTGATACCTAAAGCATAATTCTTTGAATTTGTTCTTAAATGGAGTATCGGAAAAATATAACTTAGTAGTATTTAAAGCAAGCGTGAATAAGTAGATGTGTAAACGAAGCGAAATATAGCTACTACATCCTTTTTTAACGTGGGGAAATCCATCATGGATACCCGCCACTTTCGGGGTAAGTGGCAGGTTATGTCAGACTTCTATTGACAAAATCCCCACGGTGTCCTCCTCTTCGCCAGGTAGCGGGGCTATGGCCACGCTTTTGCAAACGCAAACTTCAACTGCCCCGGCGGCGCTTGATCCAACAATCCACCTCTGGCAGACCCACTCAAAAGGGGCCGCATATAGTCTGAAGTGATGCACGGAGACACAGCGTGCACCACTTCAGGGTTCCAGTGGCGACAGGCACCCTCGTACCTGACGCAATTCTTTCTAGACCGGACGGGCTAGATAGAAAGCCCGCCCCCTTCTTCGCGGCTGAATGTCCCATCATCCTGTGTGCGCTCCTCGTGTCCCCTCTTGGACAGTGACGGGTACTGAGGAGCGCTCTCCCTGATCCGACTTGGTTTCACCGGGGCCCCGGCTCCACCCCAGTTACTCAGCCACCCTGCCACGACAAGGCTCGGACCCTTGGCTACTACATCCTGCCTTATTACTAACTAAATACTGTCCAAAATTTACATCTAACCGTAACATGCTACACGTGGATGACGTGACAGTACGTTATTGGTTGAAAATCTAACGTTAGACAGTGTTTAAATAAATTAAAACATGTATTAATAAAGTAAGTTGTTTACACTCCTGTGTCCACTTCGTGGTGTTTTGTTAGGTTATTTAAAGCCGGCTCTAAATTCCTTCCTGAAAAGTATAATTTTAATATTAAAGCTTGAAATTGTAGATAGTTAGCACATAATCTAAAGTCGTGTTTGGTGTACTCATTTGAAATCAAGTGACAGTGATACTAGACATGCCACCGCCACAATGTTGTCACATTTTGAAAATTTGCTGGATTTTGGGGTAATTTAGACACACACTAAAAACCGTGCACATTGAATTGTCTTGCCACAATATTTACACGAATAAAATTACATTTTATTATTTTTAATTATGTTATGATAGTTGTAAGCCGGAACTTTGGATTGGGTTGGTCAGGGATTTATTATATAGGCAGAGTATAGAAGAAACTGTGGATTGAGCTACTTATTTTATATAAAGATAAAAAACCGGTATTCAATCGTAACGATACGTAACAACAAAAGAAAAACCGATAAATGATCGGTTTGCGTCTCACGACTCGACTTTAAAGCTTTGCATTTAAATCAGTTTTTAGAGACTGCATTTCGGATATTTTGCTTGTGCATTTGTTGAGATTATACTTGTAGTCCAGATGGCAAATACTTGTATAATTTTGTTTGTTAGCATTTGTTGAAATTCCATTATTATGAATTATAAATGTCAATAGTTTTTTCATGTTTTTTGTTATCACATTTGGCCAAAAAGTTTTGCCGATATGCTATCTAGGTGATATTAAAATTTACTTATATTACTGTTAAAAACCAAAGTCGAGCGTAAAAATAAAAGCAATGTTCTTTAATCATTAGAAATAAGGATGTAGATGAACTTGTAGTGGTACAAAATACAGATCGCATGTAAACACCAACCACTGTCATCTTCACACCCATACGCCCGAAGAGGTAGGCAGAGGTACAACCAGGACGCCCAAGCCCAGAATGAGATATGTGGCAAGCCTAGCGCCAACCGAGCACATATCCAAATATAGAAAATTAAAAATACACATTTTCTTTTTTTTTCCCGACCCGGAAAGCGAACTAGGGATCTTAAGACGTCAAATTCAACTCCGGACCGCTACACCACAGAGGCGATACAACACTATAATAACAACAGAGGCAACTACTGTCATTTGTTAAATAGAATGGAATAGGGCTAGAATATTTAGGTCCTTGGAATATTAGTTTTTTTTTTATGATATTGGAAGGCAAACAAGCAGACGGGTTTTCTGATAGAAAGAAACTCAAGCCGCCTAGAGACACCAAAGGTGATAATGGTGCGTTGCCAACCTAAGGCTGGGATGTTAGGCCTCGAGCAAAAGTAAATTCACCGGCTACCTAACCCTCCAAACAGAAACACGTCATGACGTTATGGTATATAATAGGTAAGGCCGTGGTACCAATCCGGGTGAGTCGCTCCGAAACTCTACCACTTAGATGTCACGGTGTTAGGTGAGCCTGTGCTAGCCTTTTACGAGCTGCCTGGCAGGAAGGCAGATGGTCTATTCTGCTAAAGAGCCCGGACCAACATGGAGAAGTTAATGTAAAACAGTCGTTGTGGAAACCAATTTAAATTAATAGGTTATTTCACTAGCGGATACCGAATCACATACACCGAATTTTCCTAATTAACAAAATTATTGATACGATGAGTTCATTTCTCTCTCTTTCTTTTTCATCGCTCTGCTAAATTTTATTACATTCTAACATTAATCAACAAAACGCTAATAGAGAAATTAAATTAGACAACAAATATCATACCGGAGTCTACGGTAAGCCCCAACTAAATTGTGGATTTGAATGCACAAGATGTGGGAGACCGCCGGTGTATAACGTCCGTAATGGTAGGGGAATCCAAGAGGGGATTTCCTCAGTTATTCAGCTGCGTCAGATTATATAGAAGATGTCTTGTACAATTGTTAAACATCTCGATTATTTATGAAATCATATTGAAGCGAGTGTGGTCTGGATTTCTTTTTTTGTGTTAACATAATATGCTTGATCACTTCAGATAAAGTTTGCTGTATGTCATTATGTGCGTCTTATAAATTTTCTGACGATTTAAACA
>NJDD01000075.1:46949-76798 GCA_002245505.1 Calephelis nemesis | reverse complement strand
ATTTTTGAAATGAAAATTTGCGGCGTTGCGCACATTTTTGGAATGGGCAAAAACTTCTAAACTCACGTCAAGACACGTGACCTGATCGGAAAATCCGTGATATGGCGCAGGGCGCTTGCGCGAATGTTTGTGTTGTCATGTTTATGTACGATAGCGCAATAAATGAATATTGTATTCTATACCACATAAATGATAATACTTTCATACTGATAATTTTAAAATTATTCCTTAACCATTCCAAAATATCAAAAATGTACAACGTTAATATTCAAGTTATCACTTTTGCTGGCACTCGCGGAGCGCAACCCGTCGTTTTTTGTCTTAATATATACTTGATCGTGTTAGAAAAAGTTTGTTGTATACCAGTAAGAACATCTCTTAATTTTCTGACGTCGTCGTTAAAGTCCAATAACTCCACTAGGATGTTGGAGTACATTTTGCATTCTGGTCTCCCCTACTATGATTATATTTTAAACTTAAAAATATCATTGTAATATGAAGGCCATATTTAGCTATTGCAAACAACTTAAGTATTTTGTAAAAATGAAAAGTGTCAATCGTACAAAAAAGCCGAAAAATCTTTGCCCATTTTCAGACATTACCCACAATTCGTTAAGTATATCCCGTTGTATATAGCACTGACTTTATATAGGTATAACTCCTAATATGCAGAAACATATTTCCATAGGAAACGTACCTATTATCAAGATGATGGTACTGCTATCAGAATAATGCTACCGCTTTACATATTAATGAGCACGAATGAAATACAATGTAGTTCTAGCCCTACGCCGTAGCACCTGCTCTACGAAATGTAGTATATGGATACTAATTCATATTATGTATTGGTGATGAAGATTTTGTTATTGGTAGGCACTTCGAACAACCATCAAGTTTATAAGCTCTGCACTGGACACAATATGGAAGTTAAAATCTTAACCCGCATCGATCCTTTCTTTTTCTTTGTAGCATGTCTTTTCGTAAAGTTTTACCTATTTCACTATTACGTTTGCGTTTATACTTCCTAAATGAAAGAAGTTATTGCCAGCTTATCTAAGTCAAGTTAAAAATACTATATTTTTTTTATGGTATTGAAGGGTAAACAAGCAGACGGATTTCCTGATGGTAAGAAATTTACGCCGCTTGGAGACAAAGGTGGTAATGGTGCGCTGCCATCCTGAGGACGGGATGTTAGGCCTCGAGCAAAAGTAAGTTTACAGGCTACCTTACCCTCCAAACTGGAACAAGTCATGACGTTATGGCGGTAAGAATAGGTAAGGCGGTGGTAAAAATCCGGGCGAGTCGCTGCGAAACTCTATCACCTAATGAGATGTCACGGTATTAGTGACGGTAAGCCTATGCTCGCCTTTTACGAGCTGCCTGGCAGGAAGGCAATGGTCTATTCAGCAAAGGAGCCCGGACCAAAACGGGAAAATTTATATGAGTACCTTTATTAATTTAGAAACAATACAATAAATAGCTCTTTATTGCGCAACAAATACACAGAAAATTGAAACATAATGAAAAAACTTAAACTTCGATAGGGCCGCCTTTGTGTATCTTATATACACAAAGGCGGCCCTATCGCTAATTCATCTATCTCTTTCAGGAAACCTTATTGTATAACAAGAGTTAGCGAGATATTGCGCAATGTTGCTCTTAAGAACATAAAAAATGCATCACACTAGATGGAATAAGTTATTCTAAAAGCAGAAGCTTCTCAAAATGCAAGCACAGAAATGAGAAAGTCTTCGCGAAAACTGATATTCACAACAACAGAGACATTTCGAAAAGAGAAGAGTAAGTTATCACAAAGCTCTATTACTTCGTTAGCCGACGATTCATTTACATTTACAATTTTAGTGACATAATGAAATGGATATCTTGTGAAATTAGTACGGTGTATTGGAAGTATTTACAGTACAAAATTGCAGCTAGACTTGGTACCGATTTAAAACTCTTAGTGTACTCGCTTATAACTGTAGATACTTTTTTTCTCCTTTAACATTATTTCCGTGAACCCTTGCTCCAGCAATAAGCGCCGATTCAGCGGAAATCGAGTAGGTACAAATTATAAATGACTTATGCCAATCTAGCGTACTATTTTATATTAGATATCAATGCAAAATAAATACTTGCTTATCTCAATTTCAAAGCTATCTGGCCAGATGTCACGTTGTCTGAAAACGAAGCCTTATTAGTTTGAGGATAAAGCACTTTCCTCAAGATAATAAGGAGAGAAACTGTCTTTTTATTAACAAGAAGCCAAAAACCCAACTTCTATAACGATTCACTATATTGTATAAACAAAGCCGATTTCCGCTCTCTGTCTCTAAGCATGCTTAGTTCTTTTAGACTAGGCAATGGAATTTAATGCGGTTTTTTTATAGCTTTTTTTGTAATATTGAAGGCAAACAAGCCAACAGATTTCCTTAAGGTAAGAAATTTAAGCCGCCTAGAGACACCGAAGGTGGTATCGGTGCGCTGCCAACTTGAGACCGGGATGTTAGGCCTTGAGGAAAAGTAAGTTTACGGGTTATGATAAGATAGTTATAAGTTATTATAAGTTAACTATATTAAGATAGTGATTCAAAGGAAAGGTTTAAATGTATATACCTAGAAGTTTATCCACCCCTGCGAAGTTGGAACGAGCTGCTCGTTTATTAATTTCCCGGTGTTGGTCCGGGCTCCTTTGTAGAATAGACCATCTGCCTTCCTGCCAGGCAGCTCGTAAAAGGCGAGCATAGGCTTACCGTCACTAACACCGTGACATTTGATTAGGTGGTAGAGTTTCGCAGCGACTCGCCCGGATTGGTACCACCGCCTTACCTATTCCTGCCGCCATAACGTCATGACATGATCCGGTTCAGAGGGTAAGGTAGCCGGTAAACTTACTTTTGCTTGAGGCCTAACATATTGACCTCAGGTTGGCAACGCACCATTACCATCTTTGGTGTCTCTAGGCGGCGTGAATTTCTTATCATCAGGAAATCCGTCTGCTTGTTTGCCTTCCTATAACATAAAAAAAAAATAATGAAAAGCTTATTATGTAAAAACAATACCCAACGTAACGAGTATTATCAATACTAAACGGACGATTACCACCGCTCTACGTTTTTCTAGAGAGATAACGTCAGCGCTTAATATTATTGTCATGTTTCGGTTGGGGCCGGCAATAGGTACTCGTAATTAGTACTATGCTAATAGGGGATGTGTATGTTCTCTTGCCATTGAAATGTTACATACATACATATCTTCACGCCAAGTCCCTTACGAGGTAGGCACAGAGTATCGAGTGCCAGACCTCACGATCCTGACAAACCTGTCTTGCTTCCTTCACATTCATTACCCTTTTCATACAAACACGCCGGTTTCGGAGACTCTTGACACCACCCTTGGATATTACCCGTTCGATTTGATCGTGAAACGTCAGCCTTGGTCTCCCCGGGTAACTACATCCATCCACATTCGCATTGTATATCTGCTTTGTCAATCGTTCATCTGTCATTCTTTCCACATGACCGAACCAGCGGAGCATGCCCTTTCGAATTTTAACAATTTTAACAAAAACACTTTCGTTCAATCCCACTCTTTCTCGGATCTCACTGTTACGAATGCGGTCAGCGAGCGTTACACCACAAATTTTCCGTAGTGTTCTCATTTCGACCGCATTTATCCTACTTTCATGATCTTTCTGACATACCCAACTCTCGCTTCCATACAATAACGTTGGGATAAGCACAGAATTATGCAAAGCTAGTCTAGATTTTTGACTCAAAACCTCGCTTTGATATAGCTTACCCAACGCTCCATTCACACTATTCCCTGCACTCATGTTGAAATGTTCATCTGCTTTTAGCCTTATACATTAAAATATTTTGTGACAGTAAGAAAAAAAAGAGGGTTTTAACTATTCATTTAAATCTGTTGATTTAAAAATATCCTCATACTTAACACATAATAGATATGTAATTCGCTTATGTGGCTTAGATTTAATTTGATGCGGTCTTGGGTTCAAACCCCGGGTTGGGCAACAAAATGTGTTTTTCTTTTCATTTTTATATTAAGACGACAGCCCATTACTTACGGACGTACTCTGAGACATCAATTATCTTTTGATCAGTCTTAACGACTTTTTCTCTAAACTCTGATTTATTGGGAGATTAAATATATACGAGTAAATTATGACATCTCTAAGTGTATCCGTTAGTGTCTTTCGCTAGTCGTGGTTTACCTGGTTTTATCTCTGTACCTGTACTGTATAGGCGTAAATGCATTTTTTAAAATAAAGTAACTGAACATTTCACTTGAATATTAAACCACTTTACGCTGCATATTTAATGAAAGAATGCATTATCACAATAAATATTTACTTTTGTCACAAAATGAACGGCAATTTAATATTTTGTGACGTTTCCATGAGTGAAATATCCAATTACAATGTTAAAAGGTTAATAACATTCAATGAGAATTTTTGCGCCATCGTGAATGAAGATGGTCGTATTTTTTCATTATTGTTGATTTTCTTATTTATATTGAGTGGAATTGGATAATTTAGGTGGGAATTAGATTAATTTTGTTCAGTAAAAGTGCACAAATGAATCTTGAAGAAATTAGTGTATCGTCTATTACCTCGCTGCCGTCAAATCTCAATTGATGAGCTTGAGTAGCGAAGCCACCGCTTTACTCAAGACCCTGACTTGACCTGACTTTGTACATGTGACTAATGACTGTATTAGAATTAATAATAACTAACTTGACATTGGCAAAGTAAGTCGTGAAAAACGATTGAAAGCCACATTTATAAAAGAAGAAGAAGGTTTTAAGGTGCGTCGCCTTATGGCTGTTTTGTTCGGCAATTTTGCAGGTGTACAGGCTGCTCTGCCCTTAGTATGGCGGTGATGGAGGCGATGGATCCAAACCGAGGAAATTTATGAAGAGCATTCTACTGCTGTTGGTTCTGTTGGTAATTAAAAATTTGACTTATGCTCTTTGAGCATCCTTGCAGAAAGAAAAAAGTTCTATTCTAGGTACTCGGAGTTCGAGACCAAGAGGTGTTATTACTTTGACCTCTTTTCCCTTTTTTATCTATCCCTCTCTCCCCCTCCACTCTCCCCCCCTCTCTCTCTTCCTCTCTTTAGTGTGTGCATAATATAAGTGAAATCATATCTCCCGAAAGAATGACCGGATTTCGATGTGGGTTTTTTGTTAAAAAGTTAACGTTATCCAGTTGATTCTTCTTTCTTAGCTTCATTTTTGTTAGCATTTGTCGAAAATAATTAAAGATTTTTTAATTTTATGGCTGTTTTTATAGCTCACCGGATAGATCCACCTTACTTATTCCCAGGGTGACAGCGTCAGTTCTCGCTACTATCGTGTTCCGTGCAGAAGCATTGGATACACGGTAGAATCGTACGAGAGATCTACATAATTTTTTTTGATTAATTTGAGTCGTTTATTACCTTTACGTCTTTTGAGAGGAAATGCTTTAAAGCTGATGTTTCATATATGTCTCTTTGACAGGGTGTCTGTAAAATTGGTTATCATCTTCGGATCAAAGCAAAAACGTCCTTTGTATGTTATTGACAATACCTCCAAAATGAATTTACTGGGGCAATTTCCGAGCTTCACTAATTTTAGGAAGAGTTATAATTAGGTATTTAGTATTTTTAATAACAGTAGGTGTTAAATGCCCAAGAGTAGTTGTTCGTTTGTCCTTATTACACGTCTGGAGCGAATGATAATATAGGATTAATATTTCGCAGGCTATAGACATAGACAACATATAATCCTGATGTTTGAATTGCTTAAAATCTAATACTTTGATTGCGGTTTTAACTTCCCCCGACTTGCCCCGTGTTGGTCAGGGCTTTTTTTACAGAATATACGATCTGATTTCTTGCTAGATAACACGTAAAAGGCGAACATAGGCTTACTATCACTACAAGGTGGTAGAGTTTCGCAACTACTCGCCCGGTTTGATATTCCTGCCGCCATATCGTCAATTAGTGCTGTGCACATGATCCGGTTCGAAGGATAAGATAGTCGCTAAACTTACTAATACTCGAGGCCTGACATCCCGGCCTCTGGTTGGCAACGTAACATCGAGGTGGCGTCAATTTCTTACTATTAAAAATTCCATCTGAATTTTTGCTTTCCAAAATCATAAAGAAACTAATTTCAAGTAGATTTAAATTCTATAAATTGTAAATTTTTTTCTCAGTTTTAGTATGCTTAAATTAATTATTACTAGCTACTAGCTTCTGTGGTCTAGCGGTTCAGTTGTTGGACGTGACTGCATGAGGTCCCGGTATCGAATCCCGGGTCGGGCAACAAAAAGAAAATTGGGTTTTTCCAATTGTCTAATAAAAAAAACGTTGCTCGGGATTGGATGTGTGCCCGGTTGGCGGTAGGCTTCACACCTATCACTTTGTGGGACTTATGCTCGATTTCTCCAACAGCCCCTTAATTTAAGGGGACATTTTAACGTATTTTAGGGGACTGTTTTATATTGAAACAGTCCCATAAGTAACGTTAAAATGTCCCCTAAAGTATAGGGGCTCTTGGTGAAATCGGGTATTAGTGTCTTAGGCTTGTCGTGGGTGGCCTGGATGTGCCTCTGCCTACCTCTTCAGGGATGTGGGCGTGAAGATATTTTACAAGCCGGCCTGCTGAACTTCGTATCGTGACATCAGGTAAGTACTAACAGTTTGTGCATGGGAAAAATAAAATATTATTTTTCTTATTTGGCCCCGCAATTTTCCCGATTTTTCTCTTCATATGAATCTTTTGCTAATAGCAACTACCACAACAAAAAAGAATTAACAAAATTGGTAGATAGTCGTTTTCAGGAGTGAGATAATTGAGTGACAAAAAATACAGACAAATCTAGTGCCAAAACTTATTATGATTGCTATAAAAATATTGTATCTTCACGCCCATATCCCCGAAGAAGTAGGCAGAGGCACAATTAGAGCACCCACGACTAGTCGCAGACATTGAGTCCCACAAAGTAATAGGTGGCTCCAAACGGGCACGTATCCATTCCCGAGCAATTTTTTTTTATTTGAACATTGTGGAAACCAAATTTTTTTGTTGCTCGACCCACGAATCGAACCTGGGATCTCATGCAGTCAAATCCAACATCTAAATCTCTAGAATATAAAGCCGAATATATGTTTGTAATATACAAATTATAATTGGAATTTATAGTAAGGGTTTAAATTTATTACAAAATGCTTACTCATTTCATAACAGGAAGTTCTTAGGTTAGCAAACCGCCAAACTTAAAGCTTATAATGTTAGGAACACATCACCGAAAACTTCGAGGATAGTTTTAATCAAGTTTCGGTAATAATAAATGTATGGCTATTCGCCCCTTTCATGCCCTAGAGCCTAAAGATATATTGAACTATTTGAGACTTTTATATGTGTTAAAGTACGGGCACCGACGAAACCGTATATTCTACAGGGTAACTTATAAAGGACCGGCGCAATTTTGATATTAGGGAGTTAGGACTAAAATAATATTTTCTTTTAATTATTATTGCTAAATTTTAATATTTACTTCTATTAAAATTTATTTGAAATAGTCCGTAAAAATACATCACTTGTTGTCACTTTATGTTGTACCTACCTTACTTTTAACCTAGGACCAACCATAACATGCTTCTGACTGACAATGATTTATGTACATTATATCCATGCGTCTTGTTTTACACCTGGGATAAAAATCACTGATATTTTCTCTTTTAATTTTGCAACATTTGCTTTTTTTCATTCATTTGTTCATTCAAGTGATCTATTCGGAACTGTTTATTTAAATTTGGTTGATACTTTATATAACGCTGTATAATTCATAAATAACACCTTTCTCATTATTATCATTGTATTTTCGTTAACGCCATCGCATTTACTATGATTATTAAGTCTTGGGATATGTTGTGTTACCAGACTAGCATCGACGAGCAACATAAGTTTAAGATTTGTAATCTAATTCATTTCTAAAAGGTCTGCATACGCAACTCTTAGATTTCTGTTGTAGGACCTCTTGGTGAGTGACAAAGATTACTATTTTATTTCATATGGATCATACAAAGATTCTTGTGTCATCACAATATATAACATCTATATAATTCTTAATACTATTATCTGGTCGGAACACTGCCTCTCACTTCACTCTCACCAGCGAAAGAAACTTAGCGAGCTTGCCTTTTTTTAAAAAAAATCTAATATTGAAAAAAATATTACATATATAATTAATCCCAAACATTTCTGTCTTCTAAACATTTTGAAACCTTATAGGGTAATAACATTTCCCACACAACTTAAGGTTAATATTTTTTTAATTTATTAAATACACAACGTATACATATTTCGTCGATTGACTAATTCTGTGGAGACGAGACCTACGCATAGCAAGTTTGTTTCCTAAACAATTATATATTGTTATGGACATACGAAGTAGTTATTTCTTCAAACTTTTCTCAGAGGGAAACTCTTGGGCCCAAGTTGTAATACTTGCTCTTGCATAATAAAAGAAGTAAATATTTTGATACCTACTACACTTTGTTGAAGTGAAAACTTTTTTAGGCGCGTTGAGCGTTTTGGTAGAGGGTAAAATCCTCGGTTCGCGTCACCGACATGCTAATGATAATAGTATATCTATAGCTATGGAGAGCCAGACTAGCGCACGCGCAGTAGCCTGTGTACACGTACACACTAATACATCGACTATTTCTGACTGTATTATGTGCGCGTTGGACGCTTTTATAAATTTCATATAACTTTTGCATATAGTTTTAATTACTCTCAACTTAATAGTTCCGTTTTTACTTCTATCGGCAGTCCCACGACTGCAATTATTTTTTTTTTATTTGTGGATACCGTGTATTGTAAAATTTTGTCACTCTCCAAATAATTTGTCATTTTTTCATTTGTTAGGGATGTGCAAACATCGGCTCGAAGTTTATTAAAAATTATTCTGTTGTGATTAATTGTTATAGAGTTTCCAGCTTCATTTAGGGATTAAGTTTGAGGATATATTTTGTTTTTTATGTTGACAAATAACAATCTCATCTTCCAGTCTAAAAGGCAGCAAATTATATCTAAAAATAATAATAATAAAAATTATATCTAAAAAGCTGACCAACGACTTACCTATAATATTTATGGTGTGGATTGGCCACAGTTTTCTTTTACCGCTAAAAGCTGTTGCTGTCATCTTCTATGACAATAAGGCTAGGAAAGCGTATTTCCTTTTTTATTATGGAAGAATAAAATGAATGGTTAATAATCTACCACAAAACTTATCTGTAATGCCTCGGTAGATAGGTAGCCAATACTATAGAGTGGTCTTCCCAATCAGATGGCCGACAGACATAAAAACGTTGATGATACTAAGATGACTCGCTCTTCTCTTACGATCCAGAGAGCCTTGCTCGCAGTCTGATAAAAAAAAACAAAAAAAAGTAAAACTCCTCGAAAAGCTGAATGAATAAAAACTGATAAAACATTAAACAGATGCAAACGTGAAAATAAAAGCAATTAAAAGCACAATCATCATTAACATACTGATAGATTTATTATTCACGGCGTATGTGGACGGCTACTTGATAAATAATTACACTCGATCCGATGGAAACGAAGCCTTTTTATTCGCATGGAAGTAAATTTATCTGCAATTTTTTATTTCGTTTTTATCTGTGCACAAAGACAAATTTGTTTCAAGAGTTTGGCGCCATCGAGAGAAAAGATGGTTGAAGTTTTTTCATAATTATTGAATTTCGTATTGATATTGAGTGAAATTAGTCAATTTTGGTGGTATTTTGAAATAATTGATGAAATAATCGTGAGAAATTAGTGTATCGTGTTTTTCTTCGTTGCCGTCAAATCTCATTACATGAGCTTGTGTAATGAGGCCGCCGCATTACCCAAGAGCCTGACATGACTTAATGACGGCTTATGACTGATGGCTAATTATAATTGATATAAAATTTGATGCAAATTTCTACTTGATGAAAGGCAAAATACTAACGTGAAGGCCAAAATTTAAAGAAAGAAAAAAGAAGATTTATTTCAAGAGTTTGGCGCCATTGAGAAAAAAGATGGTCGTAGTCTTTCCGTCTAATTATTGAATTTGACAATTTTGGGAAAATTTTGTACAATTTTGTTCAGTGAAAGTGCATAAATGAAGTAAATATGAAGAAATTAGTGTACTGTGTATTTTGTTGTAAGTTCCAAATCTCATTAAATGAACTTAAGTAATGAAGCCACCGTTTTACTCAAGATCATGACATGACTTTCTTTGACGACTTGTGACAAATTTTGAGTAAGTAATATAAATCCAACTGTGTTAAATCAGGTGACTTGATGCGGATTTTAGCTTAACTGATATAAAATGCTTACGTTATTGCCAAAAGCTAAAGATTTACTTGATGGAATACTTTGCTGGTAATTATAAAAACTCGTCTGTTTTGACTAGATCAAGAGTTAGGAGGGACGGCAATATAAATGCTCTTTTGATGGACGGTTTCAATTTTGAGTACATATTAAGTAAAATTATTCAATTTCAGTTGTATTTTGTTTATTCAAATTACACAAGTAAGCAAGTAAGGAGGCCTATGTTCAGCAGTGGACGTCCTATGGCTGAAATGATGATGATGAATGATGATGAAGCAAGTAAAGTATTTTTTTAAATCACATGTGTATTTTCTCGATTATACCAAACTTCAGTTTTTAAGCCTAGGATGCCACCGCTTCACCTAAGATCCTAACATGACTGACTATTTACTATAACAAATTCTATTGAAAAGTCTTAGCTCAATTTCGATATTTGCGTACATCAAAAAATTATGTTCGGGATAAATTTCAAAACGACTACTAAATCGAATACAGTTTGATTGTTTTTACTGCTTTGTCACAGTGGGTTCCCGCGAGAGAATAAATAACTCAAATACAAGGCGTATCCTAGTTAACAAATATATTTGCTAATTCTGTAAAAATAAGTTATTTTGTTTGCATTGGCATAGGAGTATTTATATCGCAACCACTCCTCTTCAAGAAGAATCGGCAAATTTACAGCAGAGTTCACAAAATGGCAGACCGCTTTCGTACCATAGCGCCATCGTAATATATTGCGTATAATATTATTATGTTAACAATTCGGGATATTTTACAATCGTAATTTTATTTGCTCGTACCTGTAGAATCGAATTAATGAGTGAATGAATTAATGAATGAATTGAAACTTCTTTGTCGACGTTTGTTAGAAATTTGCTATCACATTTTCTTTTACCTCTTGTTGCGCTCCACATAAAACTACTGTATGTTATCGCCGAAAATATTAATGCGTTTTTCGCGATTTTTGTTTCACCGGCCGAAATATCGAGGTAGCTTGAAGATGGAGTGCGATATTTAGTTTTAAGTTAAAATTGTTTCCTTTTGCGGTCTACATAAAATTAAATTATAAAGAAGATTCACTTCTTACGTGTGTACACAAATACATAGACACTTTTTATTTATTGCACATACTTACAATAAGTAATTGTTTTTTCCGGAGACAACGATGCACATTTCCAAGATTTAATGACCATAATGTGGACAAACTTTATTCTTTACCTCAGACATATATACACACATAGCCCAAGGAAAAAAAAAACATTTTTCTTAATAATATTGTCAAACCTTGGCAATTTTAAGCTTTTCATTTTAGTTAGTTAGCTTTCATGTCAGTCAGCTTTTCGTTTCAATACTCATTTATTTTATTTTATCACTCACTTAATTAATAATTATTAATATAAATATACCTGAACAAATTACACTCATTGAATCTAACTCCAAAGTAAATAAATTATATGCTTGTATTATGATTTTTTCTATTCTTTTTGTATGATATAGGAAGGCAAACAAGCAGATGGATTTCCTGATGGTAAGAAAGTCACGCCGCCTAGAGACACCAAAGATGGTATGGTGCGTTGCCAGCCCGAGGTCGGGATGTTAGGCCTCCAGCAAAAGTAAGTTTACCGGCTACCTTACCCTCCGAACCGGAACACGTCATGACGTTATGGTGGCAGGAATAGGTAAGGCGATGGTACCAATCCGGGCGAGTCACTGCGAAACTCTACCACCTAGTCAGATGTCACGGAGTTAGTGACGGTAAGCCTATGCTCGCCTTTTACGAGCTGCCTGGCAAGGAAGGCACATAGTCTATTCTGCAAAGGAGCCCGGACCAACACGGGGAATTATGGGTTCAATATCAGAATAATTTGATAAGCACACTCAGATCCAGAAACCAGTTATCTAGACACCAATGTCATCATTTATCACACAAATATCTGCCCTCGTTGATAATCAAACCCGAGCCTGGCAGTTGATTTGTAGTGTTAGGCATATACGCTAACTCTCTTACAACGAGACGGTCCGCCAAAACGGAATCCCTAATGAAAGTATTGGTGAACTTTGCTCTACATGTTCATCCCAAGCCAACTAAAGTATATCATAATAATAAATTCGTACCGACATGTATGCAATATGAAAAACTTTCTTGTTGAAAGTATTACATCCCTTAGTACGATTGTAACAAAAGTGAGATTCGCTTGAACGCGAGTGGTGTTGTTTAATCTACTTCATTAGTGCTTGGTTTATTCAATTAACTTGTTCATTGTCTTTTATTCGGCACGACAGCTTTAATTTTGTTGTGGCAGGAAAGTGGTGAGAGCGTCATCAATATTAAATTATATTACAGTGTTTGTGTATCACCGTATGTTTGCTGTAATATATATTTTGAGTTAAAACCGAACTGAATTTGCAAAACCGAAAAAGAACATCCCTCCTAATATTATAAATGCAAAAGTGTGAGTGTTGGTTTGTATTTTTGTACGTAAAAATAGTTATGTTTAAAAAAGAACACATTATTTTGCAAGCTCTTATTTATAAGTGCTATTTCCAGTGGGAGACTTGAGAAATACTATTCAAGTATCTTCACGACCTTAGGGTAGGTAGAGGCACAACTAGGCCACCCACGACTAGCCGAAGACATTAAGTCCCACAATATGATAGGTGGCAAGCCTACCGCCAACCGAGTACACACCCAATCCCGGGCAACGTTAATTCTGTTAGAAAATTGAAAATACATATTTTATAATTTTATTGTTGCCCGACCCGGGGATCGAACCTCAAGGAGCCAAGTCTGACGCCGGACCGCTAGACCAGAACAGAGGCAATTCTATTTAAGACGTATCAAATAAGCGATAGAATAAGGTTGGAAAGTTTAGGAGTTTTAATGGTCACCTTCCGGTTCCATCATCAGATCAGCTCCACGTCGTAACCGGGAAGTGGAATCACATTAAACTTGCAAGATTCTATCAATATAAACATACTTTTTTTTATAACATTGGAAGGCAAACAAGCAGACGGATTTCCTGATGGTAAGAAATTCACGCCGCCTAGAGACAACTAAGGTGGTAATGATGCGTTGCCAACCAGAGTCCGGGATGTTAGGCCTCGAGCAAAAGTAAGTTAACCAGCTACCTTACCCTCCAAACCGGAACACGTCATGACGTTATGGCGGCAGGAATAGGTAAAGCGGTGGTACCAATCCGGATGCGAAACTCTACCACCTAGTCAGATGTCACGGTGTTAATGACGGCAAGCCTATGCTCGCCTTTTACGAGCTGCTTGACACAGGAAGGCAGATGGTCTATTCTTCAAAGGAGCCCGGACCAACACATACATACGAGTACGTTGTAAGATATAAATAAAAGCTTGTAAAAACCATGTAGAGTGCCAAATATATAAATAAAATAATAAATGTAACTAAACAAATCACACAAACTGAATCTAACCCCAAAGTAAGCAAATTATATGCTTGTGTTATCTGTGTTAGTCAACGACACTAATACATATAAATACTTAAATAGATACCAGAATAAATTTAAGAAACACCCAGACTCGGAAATGCAGACATCTAAATGTTCATCACACAAATGCCTACCCCCGTCGGGAATCGAACCCAAGCCGGTCGGTGGTTGGTCGTTGTAGTTAAGCGTGTACGCTAGCCACTCGACCAACGAGGTGGTCTTTATTACGTCATTTCTTAACCGATTTTAATTTTTATTTTAAAAGAGCGTACTTTTGATGTGGTTCCATTGTCACTAAGTCCTGATGATGGAATCCCAATGGCATTAAGGCCCCATACTCAGTCAGCCAGAAGAGCCAATCACCGCGCCCCCCGTTCCATGATTACTATGAACAATGGTGCTCTAAAGTAAACGTCTTAAGCGACAAATCACTATTTCTGACACTATAAAAGTAATTTGAAAAAATTTTAAAAACTGAAAAACTTATCTTTTAGGTATAGTACTTATCTATGTTTATGTTAAACCTGGTGTCGATATTTTCACAATTGAAGTAGACAGAAAGCAAAAGCTTTCAAAAAAGGGTTAACTTTTTGATTTTTTTCTATCGAGCAAAGTGACATGAATCATGTTTTGGAAACACTAGTCTAGTAAAGCATATTCATGTTAATCTTGTGTATTTTTGTCAGCAAGATCCATGATTGCTTTGTATGAAAAAAAAAACAGTAAACTGCTGACGTATTTTAGCGTATATGGCTCCTTAAGGAAAATACTTAATTTTTGTGTACGTAGATGATTTACTCATTGCAATTCATGTCCTTTTTTTTGCAGTTTTACTACGATAAGATTAGATTAATAACTTGATATCTAAACGGGCTCATGCAGCTAAAGTCTTTATATAGGTTACATCTACACATGAAAAAAAACAACGTTGGGCTTGTACGTTGTGTGGCACGAAATCCGCCGGGCCAGCTAGTAATTTATAAATTTATTGAGTTAAGTCAGAGCATGAGTAGTACAACAAACCAAAGTTAGGACCATTAATAATAATGAAATCTACGGTTTCTTTTTCAATAAATTTCCAAGACCTAAATCACGGTAATCTAGCTGGGACGTTTTATATGAACCAGGCAAAGATGCGTTAAAAGTCTCTTTTAAGAGAAAAAGAGGGGTTTTACTAACTAACTAACTACTAGTCTACATCTGCGTTTCTCTGTCATCATAACTTTTGAAGGGATGGACCGATTTAGATGTGGCTGTAATAATAATAAGAGGCGTGAGCTACATTACGTGCAGGTTTTGACGGAGATTGTTTAACCTTAATTAATTTTAGTGTGATAGTTTAACTTTTTTCACGTAAGTGAAGTACGAAAAGATCTGCGTCTTTAGATAAAATGTAGTTTCAAAATTCTGGGATGGGGTGTCGCTTTAGTGCTCTTGTCTATTGGTTTTGTTTGTTTGTGTAGTTTTATCATAGAAACACTGCTAGATCGCTTTATATGGTTTTACTACTTGAATCAACTACAATTTGTCAAAATTGATCAAGTATCTTTAAATGTATTAATTTTTTTAAGCACTCTTGCTATTGCTGCAAACAGCTTAACGGACAAACAATAATGACGACTAATATTATAAGAGTAAAACGTTACTGTTATTCTAAATGTTCAAAAGCGCTCGACAAACGCTACTTATATAGGTATAATGTAATCAAAATCTTTGTGAATCAAGTCAGCTTTTAAAAATCCGCATCGCAATCGATCCATGTGTTCGAAAGTTATAATGCTAGAGACACATACATACACACGTCAAACTTATAACTTCCTTCTTTTTCCGTTGGTTATTAATAAAACCATAGGGAATCAAAAGATATTTATAGCAAAAAAGACGATAAAATACCGAAGACAGAAAATAGAATATATCGAACCGATTCAATTGTCGCGCTAAAAATATTTTGTTCTTTTCCTGTGCTTGTTAATTATTCGTTTAAAATAGACTCTCAGTTCGACTGACGTTTTTGATGATTGTTTTTTGTGAAGCGGTTTTTACGAGCAGACGGATTTCCTGATGGTAAGAAATTCACGCCGTTTAGAGACTCCAAAGGTGGTAATGGTGCGTTTCCAACCTGAGGCCGGGATGTTAAGGCTCGAGCAAAAGTAAGTTTACAGGCTACCTTACCCTCTGAGCCCGAACACGTCAACGGCAAGTACTGACGTTATGGCGGCAGAAATATATAAGGTGGTGGTACCTATCCGGGCGAGTTGCTGCGAAAGTTTAGCACTAGGTAAAGTTATGTTCGCCTTTTACGAGCTGCCTGGCTGGAAGGCAGATGGCCTATTCTGTAAAAAAACCCGGACCAACACGGACATCCCATTTCAATTTAATGATTTATCTAAACGCAAAACTATTTTTTTTTTGTGTTTTTCTTAAAATGCCTAGTTTTTTGTTCACTTAGGGGATTTTCTAAAAAAATGAAGTCGAGTTTATGCAGTTTTACTGCGCTTACAATGTAATGTATTAATATTTAATAAACCAATATATAAATATATTTTGTTGCATAACCTATTAGTGTGCATGTGTTTGATTAAATATCTTAGTTCTAAATCCATAAATTTCTTCTTGACATTAAGGTTTACTGGCAGACGCCGCTCCGACGCGATAAGACAGTCTTTGTGTATTTTAATTATTGTTACATTTTAATTGAGTTTTTGGTGCATAATAACCGTATTTAATAATTTATTCAAATTCCTTGCAACACCATTCAGTCAATGACTGTTTGACTTTTTTTTATGACATTGTAAGGCAAACAAGCAGACTAATTTCCTGATGGCAAGAAATTCCCGCCGTCTAGAGACACTAAAGATGGTAATGGCGCGTTCCCAACCAGAGGCCGGGATGTTAGGCTTCGAGAACTTCATCTTATTTTGCCCAGATTTTAAGAAACTTGCAATTAGCGATTGAAATGCGATCGATTGCGAAATGTAAAAGGAATTACGTAATCTCGCTATCAAATTATAATAGCTTACCACAAAAAAAAAATATGCCTGTTTAGCTAAAATCTGTATAAAATTGACAGATAAATTGAGAATATAGTTAATCCTATTAATATTATAAATACGAAAGTTTGTATGTTTGTTTGTTACTCTTTCACGCAAAAACTGCATAACCGATATTCATGAAATTTGGTACACACATAGAAGGTAACTTGGATTACCACATACGATAGTTTTAATCCCAAAAACAATTCCTGTGCGATCATTAACTACACGGGCAACGCCGCGGGCAACAGCTAGTAAAACATTAGCTAGCACAGCATTATTTTGAATAAAAAATGTTGTTATTTTCAATTTATGTTGCCGTTGAATAGAGTCAAAATTACCATATATCCGTTTCCTGGTTCTAAGCTACCTTCTCATTAATTTTCAGCCAAACCGGTTCAGCGATTCCTGAATTATGAAAAGTGTAACTAATATGACTTTCTTTTGTTTTTGTTTTTTTTATGATACTGGAAGCAAACAAGCAGACGGATTTCCTGACGGTAAGAAATTTCCGCCGTCTAGAGACACCAAAGGTGGTGATAGTGCGTTGCCAACCTAATCCCGGGATGTTAGGCCTCGAGCAAAAGTGAGTTTACCGGCTACCTTACCCTCCGAACCGGAACACGTCATGACGTTATGGCGGCAGGAATAGGTAAGGCGGTGGAACCAATCCGGGTGAGTTGATGCTAAACTCTACCACCTAGTCGGATGTCACGGTGTTAGTGACGGTAAGCCTATGCTCGCCTTTTACAAGCTGCCTGGCAGGAAGGCAAATGGTCTATTCTGCAAAGGAACGATAACGATAAAGGAAAGATGAACGATATTTTTCTTCTAAACTAACGCTACAGAAGGTAACACATCGAGCTATTTCCTTACTGATAACTATAGACCATTAAACTTACAACAAAGTCTAATTTACTTTAAAATTTGATAGTTGATGTGAGTCCTTCTGAATGTAGTACTGTAATCTCTTTGGTGATCTATGTTATATCTTGACACTTTATTAGTGTATTATATTATTCACAAGCAATTTTCGTAGTCACTCCACAGTTTTAGTTACATACAGAATAACTCTTAAGAAACGAATATCTTTTTGGCTATATCAAAGAC
This sequence comes from Calephelis nemesis, assembly GCA_002245505.1. Taxonomy (NCBI): domain Eukaryota; kingdom Metazoa; phylum Arthropoda; class Insecta; order Lepidoptera; family Riodinidae; genus Calephelis; species Calephelis nemesis. Next base: position 58,797 of record NJDD01000075.1, on the reverse strand, counting down.
AATGATGACAATTTTGTTCACATCCACTAAACTAATTTTAAGTTTTCGCTATATTCTTTCTTTCTTTCTTTAAGTTTTGGCCTTCACGTTAGTATTTTGCCATTCGTCAAGTAGAAATTTGCATAAAATTTTATATCAATTATAATCAATTATATCAATTATAGTCATCGGTCACAAGTCGTTAGTAAGTCATGTCAGGCTCTTGGGTAAAGCGGCGGCCTCATTACACAAGCTCATGTAAGGAGATTTGGCGGCAACGAGGAAATACACGATACGCATATTTCTTCATGATTATTTCATTTGTGCCCTTTTACTGAACAAAATTATACAAAATGCCACCAAAATTGACTAATTTCACTCAATATCAACATGAAATTCAATAATTATGAAAAAACTTCGACCATCTTTTCTCTCGATGGCGCCAAAACTCCTCGCTATATTCTTTCTATCGTAATGATCGGAATAAAACGAGATAAAATACGCTAAGCGATGTCAAGTCAGCTAATACGTGACATTGCCACAGACTTTTAATCAATTCCTAGCGAAACATTGACTGAAACATCACAAGTAGATATTCATACACATTTGACATGTTTAAAATGTTCTTTTTTTGTATTATTGAAAAATAATACATATACTTAAATCAAGTTTAGTCAGTGCTAAACAGAATCACCACCATGGTTCGTTCGAAAAAGCAAGTAAGAGGAAAAAGTTTAGGAGAATTACTTAAAGAATTGCTAACGTTAACAAGACTGAATCGCAACAAAAGCGGACAATCAATCTAACATTCAATCATTTCTGTTTGTTTTCTACATCAAATATAGCAATAATGTTATTTCTCACCCAGTCGTCATTGATATATGAGAAAGAACCATCTCCATGACATATTTGTTAAAATTAAGGTAAAATGAAAAGATCATTTCAATTCCTTACAAAAATTATTACAAAATATTTTATTGCCCCTAACCTCGAAGGGGTAGGCAGAGGTATAACCCGTAATTGGTTCAAGTACTCACATTATTTAGTTCCACAGGGTGGTAGGTGGCAGATCTATCGCCAACCAGTCACTTATCGAGCAACGTTGTTTTTGATAGAAAATTGAAAAAAAAAAACATATTTTGGATTTACTTACCCGGCAATCTAACAAAGTCAAAAAAAATATCCCAGGACAAGTCACCCAAATTGAATCTAACCCCAAAGTAAGCACATTATATGCTTGTGTTATGAGTGTTAGTCAACGATACTAATACATGGAAATACCTAAATAGAGACCAGAATAAATTTAATAAACACCCAGACCCGGAAATGCAGACATCTAAATGTTCATCACACAAATGCCTGCCCCCGTCGGGAATCGAACCCGAGCCTCGCGGTTGGTCCATGTAGTTAGGAGTGTACGCTAGCCACTCGACCAATGAGGCGGTCAATAAAGTAAAAAACTATAAATATTTATATGATGATCTAAAAAATCCCCACTTCGCGTGGTCATAGCAACACGCTTAAACGAATGGAACAATTTTGCTAGTTTTTTTGTTGTGTTAGTTTTTGTCAGAAGAAGGAAAAGTGAAACCGGGTAAACTGAAAGAAAATAAGAAAACAAATAATTTTTTAGTCCTTAAAAACTGTAGGTAAGTTTGCTAGTAAGTAAATAAATAAAAAAAATGTGTATGTACTCATGTACACGCGTTAGAAGTTATACTTTTTCGGCGTAATAAGATAAAAATATTTTTAAAAATTTTATCTTTTGCCTTATTTTACATTTGTAGACAAAATGACACTAACCGTAGAAAAAAGGTATTTAATACATTAAAAGTTTTATTATAATGCATTATTTAGTTAAATAAAGTTTGTTTAATATTTAATAAAAACTAAAATGTTATCTATAGCTAACTTCATCATGTCGGTTTTTAATGACGGTTTGCGCGCGCATCGTAAAAATTTACCCTCATCATTTTTTCCTAAAGCGCCAAAAAAAGCATAACTTCAATAACTACGTTAATTAAAACCTACTTCAAAACAAAAAAGTGAAAAATAATAAATAATTAACATTAATTATATACTACCTACTATGTATATGTGTCATTTACTAGTAGGTTTGAAGTCGGTGCCAAGTCTTAAGCCAATAATTATATTGTAAGTGAGTATTAAATTGGCTTAGCACCGACTTCAAACCTATCAGTAAATAGCACATAAAAGTAATAGGTAGCATATCATTAAATCTTAATTTTTTTTTGTTTTAAGTTTTGAAATCGGTTTTAATTAACGCAGTTATTTTTATTTAATACTTTTTAGTTTATTGCTCATATTATTAAATTTAATAAAAATAAATATCTGGACAGGTGAAAATCGGTAAAAAATGCTCGTAAAATAAAAACTAATGGGCCTATCTAAGTCAATTTTTAAGAGCACATTTTGAAACTATTCCGCATCAAACAAAAAAAGAATTACGTAAATCGGTTTACAAACCACGGAGAAATCCTTTACGGAGAATTAAGAAACTCCTCGTTTTTTTGAACGCGGTTGAAAATAAAAATGAAGTTTCAAATCACAAGTATTTAGGCGTAAAAAATGTTAGCTCATAACATTTAGGTTTTAGCGGGAGCGATTAAAATTTCTACCCTCACAATACAATTTCACACTTCTGTAGTTCATTTATGTGTAGAAATCTATGAGCGGCGGTTTAAAAACACATTTAAGATATTTACATAAACACACAGCCTAAAAACATAATAATTCTAGAACAATTTGATACGAAAGAATAGTGCATCTAAAAATTTTGCGGCACATTTTATCTGAAACAATAAAACGTAACATTATATCTGTTCAGAATGGGGCTGTATCACAGGGCTGTATTTTAAGGAATGCATGTAATACGAAGATTACATAGTGAAGTATATGAACATAGTGCAGTAAATCTGAAGCTTTGCTAGTCCAGTAACACACTGGCAACCCTACAATATTTATGTCTAAATGCATGGCAGAATTTAATGTAATTACTCTACCGCACCGATTGTACAAACGTGTAGGGTTGTCAACAAAATAAATAAGTTTTCTAAAAACCTTGTTCATTGTTCAAACAAAGAGAAATGATGTAACTTCGAATTTTATTATTTTTAACTGACTCCAAAAAGAAAGAGGATGTGAATTCGAATTTTTTTTTTGTATGTTTGGTATACGATTACTTGGCAAACAGCGAACAAATTTCAAAACAATGAAATGTATGTTTACTTATTTAAGAAAATACTTTTTTAAATATCGTTTATCTAAATTTTTTTTTAAATACACAGACAGTGAAATGCACAAACACCCAATAAAAATGCACAAAGGGTGGTATAGATTTCTAATCCACCGAAAATTAAAAAATCCAAAAGTCCAATTAAAAAATCAAAATGTAAGTACAACAAATCGAAATGTGTGAGATTGAAGTTTTCTGATCTTGGAATATTAAAAAATTTCAACTTATTTAATCTAACAATTTTTGTTTAACAGCCCTGGCGTTTCCACAACGTAGATAATTATTTTAGTACATTTGACATATTTACACTTGTGTACATCCTGTTTTAGAAACAATTAGGTAAAACTGAAATGTCTGTACATAAATAGCAACGTTTAATGTTATGCATATGCAAGTACATTATTTGTTAAAACTTATAACGAAAAACAACTCGGTTTTTTTTCATGATGCAATCTCTAAAACGGTTGGAATAATTATCAAAAAATTAAAAAAAAAGTATGTTGTAAAGAGGAGTACCTAGTAGTTCCAAGGTGCTTTAACATTATCAAAGCCATCGATAACAGCTATTAAATCTTATATATAAAATTCTCGTGTCACAATGTTCGTTCCCATACTCCTCTTAAACGGTTTGATTGTTTTTCATGAAATTTTGTGAGCATATTGAGTAGGTCTGAGAATCGGCCAACATTTATTTTTTATAACCCTAAGTAATGAGGGTGAATCTTTTTTATTCCCTTTAGTGATAATGACTCACCCTATATTTTTCATAGCAGAACAACGTCTGCCGGGTCAGCTAGTATTATCTAAAATTGTGAGAAAATTGGAAAAACAATGGATTTTATTTTTCCATAAAAACTGTAAGTAGCTGTGCATGCCAAGCGGAACGAAGTTCGTTAGTCGTCTAAAAAGTACGAAGTAGTACAAAGGTCGTCTAGTTATCTATAATATAAAAATGAATCGCTAAATGTGTTGGTAAGCGCATAACTTCCAAATGACTGGACCGAGTTGGCTAATTCTTTTTGCACTGTGTTAGTTATTGGCAGGACAAGGTTCTTATCAAGAGAAAAACTGGGAAAATTGTAGGGAAATTGGGAAAACCATATTTTAATGATTCCCATACAAACTGAACGGGTGGAATGAAGTTCGCCGGAGCAGCTAGTCTATATGTATAAAAATGAATTCCCATTTTGCGTGGTCATATCATCACAACTGAACGGATAAATTGAATTTGCTAATTATTTTGTATTGCGTTTTTTATCGTCAGGAGAAAATTCTTATAACGTAAAAAATAGGAAAACTGAAGGAAAAATAAAAATTTGTGCGATTCTGAAGACATTTTTTACCCCGTATAACAACCTTTGTGGAATCAGTTACCGAGGGCGGTATTCCCAAACGATTATGACTTAGGAACCTTCAAGAAAAGAGCGTCATTCCTTAAAGGTCGGCAACGCATCTGTGACACTCCTGGTGTTGCGGATGCCCGTGGGCGGCGGTGATCATTTTCCATCAAGTGACCCACTTGCTCGTTTGCCTCCTCTTCTTTAAAAAAGTGCTTGAATCCTAACAAACTATTAGTAGCTGTTAATGTCAAGCAATACGAAGTTCACCGGGCTGTCAAGAAGCAAGTAATAATGTAATAAGTTCGACGTATGTATGTCAAACAGCTAGACTCGCTTTGCATAATTCTGTGCTTATCCCAACGTTATTGTATGGAAGCGAGAGTTGGGTATGTCAGAAAAAGCATGAAGGGATAGATGCGGTTGAAATGAGAGAGCTACGGAAAGTTTATGGCCTAAAGCTCGCTGACCGTATTCGTAACAGTGAGATCCGAGAAAAAGTGGGATTGGAAGAAAGTGTTGGTGTTAAAATTCGAAAGGGCATGCTCCGCTGGTTCGCCCATGTGGAAAGAATGACAGATGAAAGATTGACAAAGGAGATATGAGTACAATGCGAATATGCATGGATGTAGGTACCCGGGGAGACCAAGGTTGACATTGCACGATCAGATCACTCGGATGTTATCTGAGGGTGGTATTAAAAGTCTCCGAAACCGGCGTGGCTGTATGAAAGGAGTGACGAATGTGAAAGCAGCCAAACAGGTTTGTCAGGATCGTGAGGTCTGGCACTCGATACTCTCTTCCTACCTCGTAAGGGACTTGGCGTGAAGATGTGTATGTGTGTTGAAAGTTGAAAGTTGACATGATCAAATTAGTTACATTTATATAGGTTTTGATACGAGTATTTACTTATTTAACTTTTAAATTTTTTTATGACATTGGAAGGCAAACAAGCAGACGGATTTCCTGATGGTAAGAAATTCACGCCGCCTAGAGACACCAAAGGTGGTAATGGTGCGTTTCCAACCAGAGGCCGGGATGTTAGGCCTCGAGCAAAAGTAAGTTTACCGGCTACCTTACCCTCCGAACCGGAACACGTCATGACGTTATGGCGGCAGGAATAGGCAAGGCGGTGGTAATCCGGGTGAGTCGCTGCGAAACTCTACCACCCAGTCAGATGTCACGGTGTTAGTGACGGCAAGCCTATGCTCGCCTTTTACGAGCTGCCTGGCACAGAAAGGCAGATGGTCTATTCTACAAAGGAGCCCGGACTAACACGGGGAAAGGGATAAGTACATTTTACGCTGCTTTTGACTCCTTGATTCAATAGTGGCAAAACATTCTGCTAGTTCTCTATAAAGATCAATGTTTATACATCCATAAAATATTTTATGGTAGGCATTTATAAAAATTTAATGCATTTGTTACTTGGTAATTATTCCTGGAATGAAACGTCTTTGCAAAAACAGCTCTGTTCTATGAATAATGTTCAAAGGTAATTCGACATTATATTTCAAGCGAATACAGTATCCCCTTATTTAAAAAGTAAATCTAATTGTGAAGGATTATATAATATACATAAATGTCTCAGCCTTCTATATATACTATTCCATCTATAACAGACATTCTATAGATTGAATATGCAAGGACAATTTCTACTAGGCTATGATCACTGTTAAAAGCTATAAAACCTTTGCTTAATGATTAAAACTAGATACAATAAATAAAAACAAAACATGCGATAACATTTTAAAAACTGAGTTAAATTATGCATTTCGACTTACCACTTTTTACTCTTTTTACACTTAATACTTTTATTTTTAAATTGACTGACCTAATCCAAATTTAAGCGAAATGGTTATTTATGTGTAATACCAACTCTATATAGATATTATCTTTAAACTACATTCGGATTTCTGAAGCTTGACGAATATAGACTAAGTATTTCTATGTAATATAATTCCATAACACAAACATGTTTTTTGCTTACTTTGGGGTTAGATTAAATTTGTGAAACTTGTTTAGGGATATTTAAGTATGTTTGTCCAGTTGAAATTTTTCAACTTAACATTAAAAGCTTTAACCGAAATAGCTGGTTTTGAGCCATACATAATTAAATTGAATGAAAAAAGGAATGATATAATGGAGCTAATCTAATGAAAGAGGTAAAAGGTCTTAGAAAATTCTAAAATTCAATCGTAATCGCAATCGTATTTGAGCTTATTCTATGATATTGCTTATTATATGATACATCTTGAATAGTACGTCTTAAATCTATTCCTGGAAACAGCCCTTACAAATCAAAGCTAGTTATAAAAATGTATTTTTGTTAAAACATACATCATTTTATTACAATCGTTTATCGTACAGTGTTATATCTAGTGATCGATGATCTATGTTAGCAACTGATATAATAAATAAGATACCAGAGCCATATAGAACTAAGCCGATTGAGTCAAATTATTATTCGAGTGTAAAGCATCCTCGCTGACGTTTCAAAGTACGAAGATTACAGTCTTACAGGCAGTGCTTATTAAACTGAAAAGTGAACGTTGCAGGAGACATTCATCTTCGACTTTATTAAAATCGGCCAGGTAATACGACTTGTCAACTTAATATTAACAACCTGTCTAAGATAAGAGATAGGGCTACTTTACAGATAAGGCTGTAGCAGGCAAATGTCCACAGCCCTAATAGACTACTACAAGTACACTTTCAAGGTTTATGAGCTCGATGGGCTGATGATAAATATCTACAGATTTAAGTATTTACCACGCTTTACCGACTGCCGACTGGACATCGTACAAGATATTTATTAGTCATACCAACATAATAAATGAACATCTCCTTAGCATGTATGCACTGCACCTAACACGAGCGAAATGATAATTCGACTCGGAGTTGGCCGATTTTCGGGATAATGTGATTGCATTTTTTTTCGAAAACTAGATCGACGTCTGAAGTCTGCATTTCATACATTGTAGTTAATTTCACCTTTAAGGATTTATAATCTAGTAATATTCGATAAAAAATTATTTTTAACTTTGACTACAAAATGTTACTGATATGAGCATAGCAGTTATTATGAAACATGTAATATTGCTTGTATATTCGTATAAAGTTAACCATGTAAAGCTTAATTGTTATGTCTAATAGCGTAGTTATGTCTAATATTGTTCATTTTGTTGTTATGTTATTTACCTAGATATGTATCTTGGCCTGTGAAATAATTATTTGTATGGACTTTTTAAGAATATGAAATATAATAAATTATGGCAGAATATTATTATGGCAAATCGAAATGGAACAGAGCAAACAAGTACAAACACGATACCAGTAAAAGAAAGATTTAGTTATTTTAATGGTCTAAGTCTTTTTATTATTTCACTAAAATTAAACCGCAAAAACCGACTTGGATTTCAATAAGCCATCCAGTTACATAAAACTTAAGTATTTTCGTGGATTTTCCTTAGATTCCATCATAATGCTGAATAAAGAATATTTAAATATATTTATAAATGAGGGAGTAATCGATTAACATATTGTAAAAAAAGTAGAAAAAAAAGAGTCGAGCTAATAACCTCCTCTTTTTTGAACTTGTTTCAAGAAAATACTAGTTTTGACAAAAAAAAAACAAAAAAAAGTAAAGCTGCACTGAATTATTGTGTTATCAAAGACGCAAACGTTTAAATTTAGAATATATCAAAAATATTTTACAATTATCAATATATTTTAATAATAATAAATACATTTGAATCTAGAACGAAAGGAGAACGGAAACAGAACTTGCAAAACGTTAGTGCCAAGGAAATACGCGGTAGTTATGGACGGGAAATTAGACTCCGCAGTTTTCTCGGATGAAATAATTTTCCCCTCAGTCGGTATTATAGTTCGAATAAAATAAGTAAATGGCGGTAGGCTGGCTTAATTTTTGTAATCCACGTCATTAGCTAAAAGGGAAGCTAAATGCTTTCGTACAATTAAGAAAAGAACAGCAGTGTACACGAGTTTTGTAAATATTATCTATCTCTAACTAATTTACTCATTGATATAAAAAACCTTAAACCAATTAATAGATTTTAAGATTTTACCATAGCGCAGGTGTAGTGGTACGTTGTTGACGTTGACTACATGACATCTTGGATTCGAATCCTGGGCGAGGCAACTCAAAACTATATTTTTTTCAATTTCTGATAAAAACTACTTTGACCGGTTGTGGGACTAAAAGTACTTACGGTTAGTCGTAGGTTTTAACTCTACTAACTACTTCGAGGATACTGACGTAAAGAAAACGTTGTTTGGGATTGGATATTTACCCGGTTGACGATAGCCTTATTGTGTTACTTAGTGTCTTCGTCTAGTCGTGGGTGTCTTGGTTGTGCCTCTGCCTATCTCTTCTGGGATATGGGCGTGAAGACACTTTTTTTATATAATTTTCACTACGATTGCTATATGTATGAATATAAAATATGTTAATCGAATGAGATGTAATTCGGCATTCATCTATTGTTCATGTTGTGAAATTTATTGTAACATTTTGTTAATAAGATCATGGAGATTGTTTTTAAAATACTTATCACGACTATACAATGATTTTAGACTTAAAATACTTTTAAATCTAGCCGTTATAAATAAAGTCTATCAGACAAATATTTAAAATATTTAAATTGATACTGTATTTCAAATCTTATAAGCCTCCACATTGTTACGGGTTAGCTTAGGAAGGCAACACGGTTTTAGCATTTTACTATGGTTTTAGCGTCTTCGTTCGATTTAAGTACATTTCTTGCCAATACGCTTAATTTACCAAATTTTGCGAAAAAAACCAAACAAATAAAATATGGAAATTGTAAGATAAATAAATTCAAAATGCGACTGTAGTAAAGGGCAACACAGCTATATCGATGTCGATAAATAAATCCATAATACAAGAGCTCAATTTAAATTAAGCAGGCGCTGTAATATCCAATATTATTTCGTAAAGAGCGTAGCTGCACACATCGACTAACCCGTAATCCTTTGAAAACGTAAGCTAAAAATCCTTTTAAATTTATAACCAGTTAGTGAGGCCGTGCAAGCTCATTACGGGTGCATTTTAAAGCTTATCTCTTAGGCAGTTGCCCTATTAATAAGCTGTCGCGGAAAAGCTAGACTGAAATGTGAATTTTCGGAACATGCGTGCTTCTGTGCTATCGTACCATATTATATAAAGTCTTTAATCTACAGACCCTGTATTTAACATTACAGTTTTGTGAGCAAATACTAATAAACTAATATTTGTTTATATTTTGCATTTTTATTAAGCAAAATATTTTGACAGTTATCACAAATTTTACGCTCTTGCAGGACGATGAGGTGTATAATAAGCAGCCGTTGTCCTTTTTGAGGTTTTGTTGTATATCGATAAAATTAGTATAGCCGGTTTGATGTCAAATAGGAATATACATACAAACAAATTCACTTTGATAAACTAAACATAGAATACTGGAAAGTCGAGTTCTGATACTTTACTATAAGAAAATTGCCATGTTTGTTTATTATTTTATACTAGCAGGTATGTTTACTTCAACTTCGCTTTCGAGTAGATATCAGTAGTTTCTGTTCGGAGAATATTTAATTTGCAAGTAATGATTTTAACGTAGTTTTAATTAAATGGAATGTCTTTTTCAACTTAAGTTTTTTTTTTTGTAAATCGCTCCTAAGCGATAAGATCACCTTTATGTACGGTTTGTAAAATATTGCAATAGTGATATTGACTAATATTACTAAATTAACGATTCCTTAATGTGGCAAAAAAGTTTGCGTTTTAGAGACTAAACAGCAAATATATATCACATGCAGTACATGGCTCTCCAGGTGCTCTCCATGCTATGTTCTGTGGCTGGGGTTTTGGACCTAATATTCAAGTCTACCAACAATTTCACCCACCGGACCGGAACACTAGGTTAGTGCCAGATACTGTTTTATCGTGGAAGGGACAAGAAAGGTGGTAGATGCAAACTTTGGTCTGTTAAAGCTGCGTTCCTATAATCAACGAACCGTAATCCGTTAGTATTATCATTGGTAGTTTGCCTAAAAGTGATGAAACGTTGCTCATAGTTACAAAAAATGTTTCCGGTTAGGAGGATAAAGTAGTCGGTGAACTTACTTTGTCGGGGCCTAACATACCGGACTCAGGTTGGCAACGCACTATTACCACCTTTAATGTCTCTAGGCAGCATGAATTCCTTACCATCAGGAAATCCATCTGCTTAATTGCGTTCTAATATCATAAAAAAAATAATTACTTGTCTGTAAAAAAGTAAATTAAACTTTATAAAACCTGAACTTTAACCGTAACACCCAATACTCTTGAAATATATAGCAGTAACTTCAATCGTTGTACGTGCGAGTGCGTAATTAGCAATGTTTTACATGGCTTTTCTGATGAATACACGCTTCGACTGGCGTATAGTGTATTTTCGGTGCATTTCGTTATTTAAAATAGAGTAGAATATTTACAAATCTTATTTTTATACAACATCAACAAAGAATATACAACAGAATCAAAAATTAATGTAAGATTATATACACCGATCTTGTAACAAAAATACGAATTTTTATGAACAACCATTGTATAAAATAATACTGACTAGCTGCCCCATCGAACTTTGTTTTTCCCGTTCTGCTTGTGTAAAAACACTTAAAATGTTGTTTTTCTTAGTTTCCTCGTAGTTTTTCCGTTTACCTTAAATCTCCCTTGGACTTCCCCAAATAATTCAAAACAAAAATTAGCCAAATCGGTTCAGCTGTTCTCGAGTTCAAGCGAGACTAACAAAAAGCAATTGATATTAGTATATAACATTCATCTATTTTGTAGTGTTGTCGTTAATACTGTATAAAACGAATAGTAGTTTGTAGTAGATAAGATGAAAACTTACAGGAATATATAATAGTGTCCATTTAATTTCTTTGAAATTAAATAAATTTAATAATATTTAACTTACGGTACATAAAGGCGTATCGCCTCGGAACGACTTCTATTAGACTTAAAATTTTATTGTAGACTTATAAATTTGAATATCGTGGCTACTTTAGCGTAGTAAGCATTGCAGCGCTTGATGGCCTAATTAGAATAGCCGCCTCTATAATTAGGACACAATGCATGGGAATGATCAAGCTCTATACTCTATGCTCTAGGCTCCTGTTCCTCTCAGTGTTGTTAACAGTGCTGCCATCTGACCTAGGTTTGTGGTGTCTTACTCAAACTCATAATTTCTCTAATCTTTATAAATTG
>NJDD01000075.1:35458-46497 GCA_002245505.1 Calephelis nemesis | reverse complement strand
TTAACAGTGCTGCCATCTGACCTAGGTTTGTGGTGTCTTACTCAAACTCATAATTTCTTTAATCTTTATAAAATGTAGCGTAGTTTAAATAACAAACATACATACATATATATCTTCACCCCAAGTCCCTTACCGTGTAGGCAGAGAGTATCGAGTGCTAAACCTCGCGATCCTGGTATGGAGCTTCTTCCATATCAATAATTATATTCATACAAAACGCTTGCATAATTCATGCAAAGACTAATAACGAAATGCTAACACAAATGCCAAAACCTTAAGAAAGAAAAGATAACATACGAATTTATTACAATTCTTTTTTATCTTCAGTATTACTTATAAGCTAGATAATATAATACCTGTATCTACAAAATAACATATTCTGTAGTTAACCTCTCACACATTATTATTTTATAAAATATCTTGGGAGCGAACAAATAGTTATACGACCTCTATTAGCTCTTATTATTAGACAGATAATTTGAACTTTATACGTACGTGTGGAGGGTTCTCTCTCAACTAGAACAACATTTATTAACGTGATCATTTTTAGTATAACAACAAGACTCTCAAATTATTTTATTTTAGTTGGACAAATAAAAAGCTATTATCTAAAGAAAATTATTTTTGGATCGCTAAATGGAACTAGAACATGTCTTTTCATGTTGTGTTACTTTATACGTACGTATCTTTTTACGTCTTGCCCTGTGGTAGGAAAGTTAAACATAACCTGCAAGTCGACCAGCAGGGCTATTCCGTATATTTTTAGTGATGATCACTGGGTGGAGTGTACATCAAATAGCTGTCAATTGACGTGTTTTATATTTGCTATCTCTATTCTATTTCTTTCGGCCACAGGAGATAGCAAATAATTAACACATAATTTACAGTTATTTGATGTAAACTTTACCCAGTGATCATCACTAAAAGATACGGAATTCGGGAGCTGATACCCTACCTTCTGTACTAGGTTCCTAACCTTCCGTACTGAAATATAACATAGCCATTATGACGTCAGTTTCAGGTAAAGTGAGGGTTTCTACTGGAGCTAGTTACTGCACAGCACTCACCCACCAGTGATCTTGGTGGTGATGATATAATGTATGACCTTTGTTTGCCTGTTATGAGCTTTCTAGCAGAACTTATGGTCTATTCTACGCAGAAGACTCGGACCAATACGGGGAATTTTTTCAGGTTTGTTGGTAATGACCTATATACGAGTTGTGACAGGATGAAAAAGAGTCTACTATTATTTACAATAAATACTATTACGTATAGAGGATCTAGACCAGTAATCCCCAAAGTAGTCCAGATGGACCCTAAGGGATCCAATGTAGACTCGACGTGGTTGTAGCGTAACAAAAAATGGGGGTTATCCGACCCCAGCTACGGCCTTGCAGGGGTCCACCGAATCCGGCAAAATTTTGACAGTGGTCTATGAAACAAAATAGTTTTAGAATCTCTGACCTAGACCAATGCGACGCATATTTATCAATTTTATTTTTATAGTAACAACCTGTTTGATTAAACTCTAGATGGCGTTATACACTAAAGATATAAAACATTCATTTAAGTGCAAAAATACCAAAGTCTTAAGTTTTGAAATATTTCAACACTCCGTATCCTACTTTTACTTTGCTCGGAAGTATAAGTGGAAATGAAATGAAAAGCTCGAGTGATGAATCGCTTCAGACGAGATCTCGGGTATAAAAGACCGCGGTCTGTGCTTGATAAATACGTTTCATAATTTCAATTAATTTTTCATTTGTTTTTGTAAAGTAATTGTTCCCCGACATAGTTTCTATCCCACCATCAGCAGAGAACCTTCCTTCATTTCTATTTTAATTTAAATCAAATGAATAAACTCTAGTGTTTAATACCAACATCTTAATTGCTGTTTTCATACCATAAGGTTGCCTGCTAGAGATCGCCTTTTGATATGTTTTTTTTTGTATTTGATGCACATTAAAGTTATGTATACATACTAGTGGTCGCCTTGTGGTCAAAATTCGACCATAAAAACTTCAATTAAAAGTTATCAAAATAAATTTACAAATTGTGAAAAATTATTTTTCAAACATGATTTTTTCGATTTCTTATTAAGTTATTGTCAATTATCTTTTGGATAAAAATGTCATCTTTATTTATCAAGATCAGCTACTTTGTTTCCAAACAGTATGAATATAGTTCGTGTGGCATCTGTGATCTTTTATCATAATAAATTTATTTTCACAGCTTCATTTTTTGTTGGGTTGGCTGGAACAAATTTCTTTAGTTGGAGATAAGCTCGCCTTTTGTGCAATTTTAACTTCTCGTGTATTTTGTGTATTTTTGTTTTTTGTGTGCAATAAAGTGTTAAATAAATAAATAAACAAATAAAAATCAAATATTTTTGTTTGTGTATGTCAAAAACATAGTAGTATGTGTAATGTTTTATTTTTTGATTCAATGCACCTAATAAGTATTATTATTTAAAAAACCGCGTTAAAAATAGCCTTCTGCACTTTTCTTACACATAAACTATAAGTGTGTCAAATTTCATACTCCTCCGTCTGCACAATTTTCGTAAAAAGGGGTCAAAGTTATTTTAAACCAGGAAACGGATATAGGATACTTTTTATCCCATTCGATGTAAGGAAACTAGGAAAATCAACATTTTAGTTTTTTACATACAACCTAAATACGAAGTTCACCCGAGTAGCCAGTTTTATATTAAATCTCAATTCAACAAAATAATGAAGACTTAAAATACTAGTAATTACCTGAAGCTTTACTTATGCTGCAATATTGCAATACTCGTACTGCAATAAGTTAAGATATTAGTCACTACTTGACCGAGTTGATACCGACAGACTAATAAGGCGACTTTTATATTTCTGTCCTGCATATTCTACGTAATTGGTTCTTAATGGCTATAAGAAGCATACTTTTTGTACCATTAGTGAGCCTGACAATTTCAGTTAATTGTCTTATACAACTGTTGTATATCAACAATAAATAAACAGAAGAAATTGGTTTCTCTGTTGTTAATAATTTATTTTTGATAATAGAAGTCAATCAAGCAGACGGATTTCCTGATGGTAAGAAATTTACGCCGCCTAGACACCAAAGGTCGTAATGGTGCGTTGCCAACCTGAGGCCGGAATGTTAGGCCCACGAGCGAAAGTAAGTTTACCAACTGCCTTAACCTCCGAACCGGAACATGTCAACGGCAAACATTGGACGTCATAGTGGTGGTGTTGATCCGGGTGCTTTATTAAGAACAGATTAAAATATCAGCCTGGCAGCTTGTTAGAGGTGATCACTGGTGAAATGTTTCATTACTAAAAATACCACTAGAGGCAAATAGCTGTGCAGCTACTTGCCCTGGGTAAGGCCTATTCCAGCTGCCGCAATGAGAGTATCATGTTCCGGTCTGAGGGTTGGGTAGCCGACTTACAAAATAAGCCTAACTAAACATCTACAGAACAGCGTTGCATCTATAACATCTATGGTATTTCTCTCGACAATACCTATATGTGGTATTGATTAAAACCATTTCGATCTTGTTAGCTTGTTGTTTGTTGTCTCTTACCATCATAAGACATATGTGCTTGTTCGCTGACCTATCACGTAAAAAATGTAATAATTTAAGCAGAGGTTTTGGAATTAAAGTTTGGTGTTGCTCATTTAATTTAAAAATAACACGAAATGAGAAATAACGATAAAACCGGAAATCAATCATCAGGAAGTGCATATTTGCGCAGCTCAACATTCAAATAGTGCTACATTCAGTTTCAATATGTATGGGTATTACTGAGGGTTTAACTGTATATTACACAGCCACCAATCGATATGTAATCCATAAATACGAGTATGAAACATCTCTTGATGAATCTTCGAAATATACGCATACAAACTTTTAACCAACGTTGAGTAAGATGGAGGTTCTTAAATTCGATACGTATACATAATTTTTTTGTAATATCTGGAGAGCTCCAAATATAATATTTTCAAAAGTTTTTGTGTGATTCCGGGTCTGGGTGTAAATTACATTTATTCTGGTATCTATTTAAGTATTGCTATGTATTAGTATTGTTGACTAACACCCATAACACAAGCATATAATTTGCATACTTTGGGGTTAGATTCAATTTGTGTAACTTGTCCAAAAAAAAAGTTAAGGCGTCACTTTCTGCGTTCACTGTAATGTAGGTTGCATTTGACTTTTCTTGTTTTTTTTAATATATATACCTATCTATAATTAAAACAAGCTTCTGCTTTTAGGATGATTTATGTCGTCTAGGGTTACATGCATTTCTATATTTTTAAGAGCACCATTGTACAGGATCTCGCTAAATCTTGTTTCATACTTTAGGGTTGCTTGGCTCTTCCAGATAACCCTGAAGCCGTTGACTTGGCAATAAAGTCGCCTTTGTATATCTTATAATTTATCTTTTTTTGTGTATTTATAATTTCTCTGTATTTTGTGCACAATAAAGAGTAATTGTACTGTTTTTTATGATTTTGGACTGCAAACTAACAGACTAATTTCCTGATGGTAAGTAATTAACGCCGGCTAGAGACACCAAAGGCGTTAATGGTGCGTTTTCATCTTATGTCCATATCCTACGAACTATCAGACAAAAAACAAGGTGATTCACCTTACATAAAATGTTTAGATCAGCATTAGAAAAATAAAAGTGTAATTAATAATGTCATAAATTGAAACTCCTGAATATATAGTAAGCTTTAAGCTTCTCTTTTAGCGAGAAACTTTTTCAAAGTCAGTTTAAGTTTTACAGTCGCCATTTTTGTAGAAATTTAATTATGCTGTAAGAGTGATTTAGTCTACTAGTGGTCGTCCGTTGGTCGAAATTCGTCCATAATAAATTTTAATATCTTGTCAATCAGAACGCCATCTTTATTTCTTAAGACCAACTACTTTTGTTCCAAACTGAATGGTGCGCCATCTGTGATCTTTTATCGTTATCATCAATATATTTGTTTGTGTGTGTCAAATGCATGGTAGTGTGGGTAATGTTTTATTTATAAATTTAATGTACTTTATAAGCATTATTTTTGAAAAATATTAGCGTTCTGCATTTCTCCTGCACATAAACTACAAGTGTGCCAAATTTTTCGTAAAAGGGGTCCAAAGTTTTGGCATCACGTATTAATTATAGTATACATGCTAATTACCATCTAAATAAAAACTCTTTTTCAATGAATACAAACTTTTTCCCAACTTTTACCCTTGTTGGTCTGGGGTCCTTTTTAGAATAGACCTTCCTGCCGGAGAGCTCGCTAAATTCGAGTATAGGCTTG
This sequence comes from Calephelis nemesis, assembly GCA_002245505.1. Lineage (NCBI taxonomy): Eukaryota > Metazoa > Arthropoda > Insecta > Lepidoptera > Riodinidae > Calephelis > Calephelis nemesis. The sequence continues at coordinate 41,193 of NJDD01000075.1, read as the reverse complement.
TCATTACTAAGATCATGACATCTGACTAAATGGTAGAGTTTTGCATCGACTCGTCCAAATTTCTACCATCGTTTCACCTGCTGCCATAACGTCAATTCTTGCCGTTTCTGTGTTCCGGTTCAGAGGGTCAGGTAGTCGGTGAACTTACTTTTCCTCGAAGCTTAACACCCCGGTCTCAGGTTGGCAACGCACCATTACTACCTTTGATGTCTTTCGGTGGTGTGAATTTTTTATCATCCTGATGATTTCCTAATCCCTCTGCTTGTTTGCTTTCCAATATTATCATAAAAAAAACTTGTGGTCTAGATATTGGGCCATGTATACAAGTATATTCTATAACTTACCTTCAAGCATCGACCAGGACAATAACGAATACTGATCTCTATTTTCATATGATAGATCAGGTAACAAGCACAAGGTTCTCCTCACAGTCAAAGACACTTAATAATCTGGAACGGAACATGTTAAAGTCATTTTGGCAGCAGGAATAAGTAAGGTGGTATATCTCTACACAGAAAAGTTTCTACAGAGCACTCTACCACAGTGGTATTGTTGGTAATTACCTATTTAAACTACGCTTATCTTTTACATTATTCGTGTGATAAACATCTAGATATATTTCCTTTCTGAGGTTAAATAAATTCGAGTTATTTATTCAGACATAATAATAATTTATATGTTTTTTATGTTATAACAAACCGCAAAGGTGTACATTCTCTAACTCAATGAATAAACGTAAAACCAACGTCTACGTGTTTATTTTTACAGATCTCTAGCGTAATGTAAGAGAAGAAATCTTTCCACTTGCAACGTCTAGCTGCCTTCACGTTTCTCGATTTTAGAGAGAATTATATTTGTTGGAATCGTAAAAACTGTTAAATAGAAACACGGATTCACGGATTCTCTAACTGTAAAAATACATTTAATCTGTAGATAGCAAATTGTCAATGGCATATCAATGAGCTGAATAGAAAATAAATCTTTCAACTGTCTACCTTCCTAACACGTTATAAGTAATGTTATTTTCGCTATAAAGGATTAGACAATGATAGGAGTCAGTACGAGCCGTTTCAGAATTTAATTTAACCATTCACGGTCCAGTTACCATATTTAAGAAGCGAATCGTTTTGCTTACGAATGGTAACTTTTTATACTAATAGTACAAAATCTAACTACAGCCGTTCGTTATTGATTGTTGACTAAATATTTTGTATAACTATGAGCAACGCTTTAATACTTTTAGGAAAACTACAAATAGTTTTAGTGATGGTTAGCGGTTCTTTAATTATAGGAACCGGGCTATGGTCTGACTTGAACTTGTATTAATTATAAATTTTGTACTTTTTACTACTAAAACTCAAAAGTATTGAAACAGTTAGTGGTTCAACAGTCCGAATTACTCGATATCATGTTACTGCCTAGTGCAGGTATAATCTAATTCTACACAAAAGACATAGGCAACAAAAATCTAGAGTACTTAGTCATGAAATAAACATCATTTCCTTACTGAATATGTGTTAGAAAATGTGGAAATTATTTAGTAATACAAATATGTACTACTAAATTGCAGTATTCAAATGTTTTAAAATTTGTACAAATTTATTATTTAGATTAACTGTGTTCATTTTAATATTCAAGCAAATAAGTGATTCACAATGCTTACGAAATTTATAACTTATAATCTCGAACTCTTTAAGAATACGACAGGTTTACCATACATACTGTACAATCCCTGTGTTGGTCCGGACTCCTTTGCAGAATAGACCACCTGCCTTTCTGCCAGGAAGCTCGTAAAAGGCGAGCACAGGCTTACCGTCATTAACACCTTGATATCCTACTAGGGTGTAGAGTTTCGCAGCGACTAGCCCGGATATATACCACTGCCTTACTTATTTCTGCCACCATAACATCAGTGCTTGCCGTTAACGTACTGCGGTTCGGAGGGTAAGATAGCCGGTAAACTAATCTCACGTGTCTAAAATGTTCCATCTCTTTTGTTTTTGTTTCATTTGAAAAAGATAGCATGCATCTAAAATAAGTTTAGTTTGTGTACAGCAGAATCACCACCAATGTCTACCTTGAACTGCCACAGTTTCCAAACCTCACTAGTCAGGAAAAGACACGGCAAAAGAAGATGTATTATTTAAAGTAGTTTTATTTATTAACGATAAATATAATCGAAATCTTATTAGACGTAGTGAGTGTCTATCGAAAATTTTGTAATATACGATATTTTTATAAATAATTACGCACATGCTGTTTCTCACTTTTTGTGAAATATGAAATTCCTAATATTTATGCTTTTTAAATTAATGATGATAATTGGTGGCTGACTACTGCATTTAATTTATAAAGTTCTCCCGTGGGAGCCGGTTGAGATATCACGACGAAAATAGCCTGTGTCTTTCTTCGCGGTCTGATTTATTTCTGTTTTAAACTTTATTCAAATCGGCCTTTTTTTAAGAAAACCTAATTATACATACAAATACACATACTTACATATTTTCATAAAATATGACAGACTGTTATTCTTAAAGAGTTCTATTGTTTATACCTACTTATCTGAAAATGTTTATCATATATTTTATCCTACAACTTCCCTAAGAAAATTCTAATTCAATAAAGTAACTCCTATTTTATCATCAGCAGTTTTTGGGAAATGGAATACACACAGCCTTACAAACATATGTCTGCTCAGAACCTTTTTTATTAAATAGTACTAAATACAGGGATTGTGTGCTACGCCGTAGCTACGTCGTAGACGACTAACTTACGGGACCTTGTTATCCGAGTGAGCCTATAAAAACCTTAGGTATTTCATGTGCGTTGTTGTCTTGGGGTAATGGAACCCCCCCCNNNTCTAAACCAAATGAAGACAATCAAGACAGCGACAGGAATACATAAGACGGCGGATCCCTATTCGGGCAAGTAACACCACAGAACTTGGTCACCAGAGCAGTGTTCTCTTTGGAAATTACTACTGAACCTGTGCTTTTCTCGTATGAGCTGCTAAGTCTATTGTGTAAGGGGACCCGGACCGGCATGGTCAAAACTATGGATTAGGTCTACGTTTTTGTCTTCATCTATCCGGATAAAATAGAAAAGGAGGGAAGATAAAAAATTAAAACTACTAGTAAATTGGTTTTGTACTTTCTTGTGACTTATACCAATAACCCACAAACTACAATCCTAAGGTTGGATGCCACCACCGAATGCAAATGCGATTAACGTAAATCGCCATATAAATCGCGTTTAGTCAATTGTCAAGAGTGTCAATCATGTCAATTTTACTGTCAAATATTAGTTATTTTAAATCTTTTATTATCAAAGTATTTTACGTGTTACTAAGTAGATTCTCAGGGGATGGAGATACGAATTCTGTCAATTTTAAAAAGTACTTGCATCAGCTTATTTTAATACATTTCAGATATATTTTTACCTATATTAGGCATCTGACTCTGACAAAGACACAAAATTAAGTTTGCCTGACAAATTAAAAAAGAGTTGTAGATTTAGTGAGAGTGAACAATAAATAAATATTATTATTACTGACGATCGATGAAATCAGCCCTAAAAGACTTATGGTGTTGGAAACTGTTCTTACAACATCATGTAATAGATAAGTATCAGCCTATTATTTTTATTCTTTACATGTGTTGTAAAAAATTTATGTTAAAAGTATGATGGAGTTTGAAAAAGTAAAAGTAGGAATGCGGATTATATACCTTGTAAGAAATAATCTGAAAGAATGCTAAGATAACATTAACGACTGAATTAAAAACTACAAATTAGCGGAACTAATGTGCAGAAAAAGCTACATTAAAGAAAAATTATGCGAGCAATTTGGTACTAAATTGGTATATTTTTGGTGAATTTCTATATCAGGAAAATATAAATAATGTATTTGATCAGAAGCATCAAAAAGGAGATCGGCGGATTTATTCGTAAATTTACAGATACATCGGATGAACGATACACACAAATAATAATGTTATTTTGAGTGTTGTATCATCCACAAATTTGAGACACGATATCAAAGAACCTCTTCAAGCGATTATTCGTTCAACCGGAATAAAAAGAAGCGAAACGAGCGAAGCTCAAGCCGAGGGATAAAGAGATAACTTCTTTTAGAGCCATTTCGCACTGTTGGAAAAGTGTCGTTGACGATGTCGCTGGAAGCTGTGGCAATTTTTATATTATAAGAAAAAGAAAACACACACGGCTCTCCTGAAGGTAAGAGACAACCGCGGCCTATACACACCACAGATGTTATAGGTGCGGCGCTGTTCCACCTCAGTCATGGGACAGTGACATCAGATGATTGTGCATTTCTACCGGCTATTCTGTCTTTTAGACTTCAACATGGCAATCTCATTGTGATAACAAAAATAGGTAAAACAAAAGATTCCCAACGGGGTAAGTTGCTCCAAGTCACTCGACCGTCAATCGATAGTCAGATCAAGTTGATAACATGAATAAATTTGTCATAAGTTCTTCAACTTTTACTTAGCGACACACAGAATTTTGTATTTTGTTTTACTACTTTGATCTTTTTTATGTGAATGAGTGTCCCTAGTTTGTAAATGACATAATCTGAAAATTTATAATCATAATTTTACTATGAATTTATTGTTCGTTTACGTTTGTTATTCTATGAGTATCTAAATTTTGTATAGATACTGTGTGGCTTGGAAGATTTTTTTTATTTCTGCTCCTCAAGGGATCTCATGTGGGCCCTAAATAACTTTAAGTGCAAGTGAAGCTTAGAGGGTCATTTAATAATACAAAAAGTCTTCGCAATTTGTTTAATTGACAAACTCCAAGTAGGTATGTCACCGATATATATTAAATGCAAGAAATCATTACGAAGTTATACAAAGATTAAATAGATAATGCTTTGTCAGAATCGTTATGGCAGCATTTAGTATGCCATGAAAGTTAGTGTTCGTATCGCCAGTGTCGACGCAGTTAACGTCGATACTCAACAGTGTGAATTGGCACTGAAATCGCGAAAAACACACGAGGACATAATCAGCTTTCAAACTGTTAAGCTGAACTCTTTTAATTATTCTCTTCTCTCTGTAACTTTCCAGTAAAATTTCCCAAGAGTAATTAAATCTGCTTAAATTATCAGGTAAAATTTGGATTATTAATATACAAATAATAAACTTTGGTCGCGAAAATTACTTTCGGAATGTTCTAAAACTAATTATTCCAAAATTAAAAAAGTTTAGAGCAATATATCTTTATAGCAATATATTAATGTAATTAAATTTCTAAGGACTTTGTGAACATCTAATAATATAGCAAACATATTAATGCAAACCAAATATATACAGATTAAATGATAAAATTAATAATAATTATTCATACAATATAATTTTATTTGGCCGATAAAAACCGACAAAACCACGTTTTCTTTTTGTTGCCCGACCCGGGAATGGAACTCGGGACCTCATGAAGTCAAGTCCGATACCTGAACCGCTACACCACAAAGACGATTCTAATTTAATTTAAATTCTAATTTATATAATATCTTTACAAGTATATAATTTGCTTACTTTGGGGTTAGATTCAATTAGTGTAACTTATCTAGATATGTTTATTATTATTATTAAAAAAATCGAATGATATTGAACTATAAAAAAATGCTGAATATTTACAAGAAAAGCCTCTACATACTTAGCAGGAATAAATATGGTCACGGACTAAGTCAGAACCATTTTGTTATCATT
>NJDD01000075.1:4874-19003 GCA_002245505.1 Calephelis nemesis | reverse complement strand
ATTGATTTGGTAAAATTGTAGAGAGATGACATAAGGGTAAAGTCGCAGCTCTAAGTTAGTAATATCTACTAGGTACTCAAAATGCTTTAAAACTGTTTGGGAAATTTCGAACTGTAGAAAAACCCTGTACGTCTCCATATCATCATTCTTTTTTTTGAAAGTGATTTCGAGAAGGTCCCATAAAGATTTTTCTAGATCTGACACGCGGTTTTTGAGTCCATACTTCTATATTAATATTATTAGTGCAAAAGTATGTCTGTTGTTCTGTCAGACTGTTACGCTTTTTTGGCTAAATTTCTAGACCGACTTTCACAAAGTACATTTTGTTTTTCAAAAGTTAGCTCCCGAAGTAATATAATGGGGAATGACAGTTTTTTATGAAAATTGTAACTATTAAGTAGTGGGTATAACCCTTCTTAGAGGTACTTGCAAATTTGTATAAATCTTACGATCGATAGTCGCATTGCAGACCCCTTTTTAGGGTTCCGTACCTAAAGGTAAAAAACGGGACCCTAATATATTCGTCATGTCTGTCTTTCTATATGTCCGTATGTCACAGCCATTTTTTTTCAAAACTATTAAAACTGTTATGTTAAAACTTGGTAACTAACTATACGGTTCTGTGAAACGCATTAAGATTTTGACACAAAAATAGAAAAAAGAAAGAAAATTTTTGGGGGTTCCCCAGAACTAAAACACAAAATGAAGGTATTGTTAGTGCGTTATCAATTTGAAGCTGGAATATTTAGGCATAAGCATAAAATCACTTACTACCTTCCACATTGAAACACAACAATAGCACTGAAGTTATAATAGCAGTAAAAAGTCAGACGGTAGCACTAATCGGTCGATTGTTAAAGACGTTTTTACTATCCAGATTGGTGAATAATCTACCAATCTAAAAATTCATCAAATTTAAATTCAAAATTTAAATTTAAAATATATTTATTCACGTAGATCTATACAAATATTCTTGTGACGCGACCATACGAACACACGATGATGGGTTTGTCGCATCCCTCCACCACAATCCCTAATCCAGTTGATTGGCAACTGTTTATCTTTTGCCTATACTTGATCCATTTTAATGTACCTTAAGATATACAACCCTCCCAATTTGGTAAGCAACTCGAGCATGCGAAATACAATTTTGGACGACGATAACTGTAATAGTTGTAATCCGATTACCGAGATTAATCCTCCGCTCATCCCCAAAACTGACCTGTATGTCCTTTGTGTGTGCAAATACTTTTGAAGCCAGATATAATTATTAATCCCGAATATTAAATTCCATTATAAAAACGAAACCTTGTATATTGAAATGGAATCAAGTGTCCAAGTTCGAGTCGGACTCACTTCAAAGCAAATGTCTCAAGATAGTTATATTTTCATATTTTAAAAAATAGTGTCTTTATGCCCGCATCCCTGAAGAACCCCAGCCTCAGGTCGGCAACGCACCATTACCACATTTGGCATCTCTAGGCTGCGTGAATTTCTTACTATTTGGAAATCTGTCTGCTTGTTTGCCTTCTAAAATCATAAAAAAATGTCAATTTTTTAGTTGCGGTTTTTAAAAATACCTAAAAATCTGCTGACAATTACTCGTTCAAATCCATTTTCATAGAATGATTTGCAGCATTTTTTTTTAATTTTTCCTCTATGATGTAGTGAACTAACAGATGGCGCTCCCGATGAGAGACAACCATCGCCAATAAAGACCATTGACTGTAGATTTTACTGGTGAGTTTGGATCTTATGATTAGTATTTAGGCTACGTATGTTGGGTTTTGACTTCTGATTTCACTGATGAAATAGCGGCAGGAATAGGTAAGTTTATGATATTAATCTATACGAATTTTTGCAACGCAGACTTAGCTACGTTTTTTTAAACACCCAAAGAAAAAAGAGGAGTAACTTTTACATGTCTGTATGCGTATGTATGTCTGTCAATAGTATCTTAATTTTTGAACGAATGGAATGGTTTTATTTTAAAGCTGTCGTAATCAAAATTATTCTTAGCTATATTACTTGTAGGTTTAGTTAGGGTAGTTGTATTTTTTAATTACAATGTTATTATATTTGTAACAGGTTCAGAATTTATGTGCGTAATGATTTTCGATTAAGGAAACTTTTTAGTTTTTGAGCTTATGCTAGGAACCAGGATCGCTGTCATCTTGTAAGGTTAATAGGGTTGTTACAAACAGTTTCAGTCCAGGGCGTAGCCAGGATTCTGTACAGAGGGGAGCAGAAAAATAATATTTTAGACTGAATTCCCCGTGTTGGTCCGGGCTCCTTTGTAGAATAGACCATCTGCTTCCTGTACCAGGTAGCTCGTAAAAGACTAGCATAAGCTTGCCGTCACTAACACCGCGATATCTGACTAGGTGGTAGAGTTTCGCAGCGACTCACCCGGATTGGTACCACCGTCTTACCTATTCCTGCCGCCATAACGTCATGACGTGTTCCGGTTCGGAGGGTAAGGTAGCCGGTAAACTTACTTTTGCTCGAGGCCTAACATCCCGGCCTCTGGTTGGCAACGCACCATTACCACCTTTGGTGTCTCTAGGAGGCGGGAATTTCTTACCATCAGAAAATCCGTCTGTTTGTTTGCCTTCCGATGTTTCAAAAGTAAATCATGTTTTTTATCACATGAGTATTTCACACTCAAGTACGTATCTCTCAATCTAGTAAAAGTGACAATAATTTAGAATTAAACATACTGATCAGATATAATTTCTTTAGATGAATCTTCGGCGTGGTTTTTTAAATTTCTTCTTCTTTTTTTCTTGGACAAATTTACTATCCACGTTTAATATAAAAAGTCCGTTTAAATAGTTGTAGGTCATTCGGATCGTTTCATGTCTGAGTGATTTTTCTTCGAAAGCAGGGCTTCTATTAAAATAAAAAATATTTGTCACTAGCACCGTGTCGGTAACCGCAGTTGTGTTAGATGATCGTAGTTCAGCGACTACACGTTTGTTTGTTGTTAAGATTGTTGTTAAGATACAAATTTACTTTTTTTACCAAAAAAAATAATAGAGTCAGTATTTGTATAAAAAGATGTAATAATGGGAACACGGGTCCTTGTGAATTTTTGAATAGGTATGACTAAAGATGTGTCATCATTTACAAAACATGCGAGAATGTGTTTTTCTTATTTCTTTGCTAAAATATTATTTCTAAAGTCAGGATGTTCGTCGCTTGGATGAATTCAAAATAAAACGAAATATTCTCTTAAATAAATTTAAATATTCTTTCTTATGTAAAAGCCGCATAATATTCCAAAATCTTGAGAAAGGAAAATACACGCTGTGGTTGAGTAAAGTTTCTGAGATGTTATAAAAAAAAAAAAATTCCCTCTGGCCATTAAGGGGCCACATACGCTAAAATACGTCAGCAGTATAAGGTTTTTTCATACAAAGCAATCATGGATCTTGGTGACAAAAATACACAAGATTAACATTAATATGCTTTATAAGACTAGTGTTTCCGAAACACGATTCATTTCACTTTTGCTCGATAGAAAAATATCAAAAAGTTAACCCTTTTTTGAAAGCAAAACCCAACTGTCTACTTCAATTATGAAAATATCGACACCACATTTAACATAAACATAGATAAGTACTAGACCTAAAAGATAAGTGTTTCAGTTTTTATACTTTTTTTCAAATTACTTTTATAGTGTCAAAAATAGTGATTTGTCGCTTAAGACGTTTACTTTAGAGCGCAATATTTCATAGTAATCATGGAACGAGGGAGTGCGGTGATTGGCTCTTCTGGCTGACTAAGTATGGCGCCTTAAAGCCAAACTACTTCTACAAAACAGCCCGAAAAAGACAGTGTCAATTTACTTAAGAAGATAGTAAAGGAGTTTACTTGAATACTTTAGCACCAAATTTGTATATAGCCAACTTGCAAAATATTCACTACGTGTTTATTATATTTACAAAAATTATTTTTTAACTTTTATTTATGACTTAGATACTTTTAGTTTAAAATAGTAGATAATTAATTAATTCGTTGAAAGATTTATGACGTATAAACAGATATTGTACCTTCTCCTTATGTTGATTTATCTACTAAACGTTGTTTGTTTGGAAAATATCGATTGCTAGGTTTGCTAGGATTGCTTGCTAAATCCGCCTTTTGTATAAAATATGTTTTTATCAATATAATATGTAACAGTTTTATGATTTACTTGTACAATAAAGAATTTATTATTTTTACCTAAGTACTTTATAACTAAGTTTGGGATAAGCTAAAATGTTTTAAATGCATTTATTTACTTTTCTCAGTAAAAATATAATATATAGGCAAAGAGATATAAATACATTCATTATTTTTATCGCCTCTGTGGTCTAGCGGTTCAGTTGTTGGACTTGACTGCATGAGGTCCCGGGTTCGAATCCCGAGTCGTGCAACAAAAAGAAAATTGGGTTTTTCCAATTTTCTAACAAAAAAAATGTTGCTCGGGATAGGATATGTGCCCGGTTTGCGATAGGCTTGCCATCTATCACATTGTGGGACTTAGTATCTTCGGCTAGTCGTGGGTGCCCTGGCTGTACCTCTGCCTACCGCTTCGGGGATATGGGCGTGAAGATACTTTTTCAATATATTTTTTATGTCGATCCATTGTAGATGCATTACTTTCCAGTGTAATGTGATAACCGCATTTTTTTTTTGTCTGTAAATAATAATTAATTTTTATTTTTCAATTACAGGTAATACCAATTAAATACGATCCTTAGTCAATAAAATATTAATTTGTTGGTAAATCTTTAAAAGTAATGTTTTTCAAATCAATACATATAAACTTAATTAGTTTATTTTTCATTCTGTATAGTAAATTTTACAGTAATCTAATAAAATCATTATCAACATTTATTTGAAATTTCAAATCGTAGGTAATGTCTCAGATTAACAAAATGTTCATTTATTACATTTTACCAGTAAACAGACTATGATAGAGTAATTAATATAAGAGACATTATTTATTAGTCGTCGATAAAAATCTTTTTTACTATGTGGAATATTAACACTGTTTTTCTTTCGTAGCGTCTAATTAGAGCAATCTAATAAATACTTCATATAACTGTTTTACCTCATATCCACACAATATGTATAACACTGTGAGTTTTGTCGAAAGCAATTCAATTTGTTCACCTAAATAAATGTTGTCAAGAAATAAAAAAATACTCACTACGAATCATTTCCTTTTTAAAGTTCTGAAACATTTTCTCATATAAAAAATAATTTTAAAGTCCATATCCATGAATATGTAGGCAGAGATATAACCAGGTCACCCCCGAATAACCAATAAAAGTTTCGAAATGATAGGCAGCAAACATTGATATTTTATGTAAATTGGAAAAAAAACTAAGATCTTAATGTAGTTAACATAGGACCATTAGATCACATACATAATATCTATCTACATATAAATAAACGTACCTAAAAATAAACAGTAAATAAAATCGTCAATCTATTAGTTTAATTTTTTATTGCACACAAGATTTTAAGTAAACGACATATAAGATGAAGCACAAACGCACAAATGGCGAGATTATCTCTAGCCGCAAACTAGGTAGTTCGAGATACTGTGGCATATTTTCTTATTACAGAAATTTCTTCCCAGAACACGAATAAGCAAACATCAAGAAACTACGGATTTATAAACACTTACCTTACCATCAGGAAATCCGTCTGCTTGTTTGTCTTCCAGTATCATAAAAAAAGGTCTAACAGGATCGTGAGATTTTGCTTTCGATACTCTAAATTGCACGAGATTCCACTAAATTCCTAATTTGTTCAAAAAAATGGTCTGTTTAAGAGCATCTCTACATTAGAAATTGCTATGTAAAACAAAATACAAACAAAAATAAAACTCAAAAGGCTTATTATTGTGTGCGACTGCTGGAAAGCCGTACTTAATACTCGAATAGTTTAGTTGCTCGGTCAACTTTGAAAACTATTCTGTAATTCGCATTTGCACCCACAGACCGAGTTAGAATATTGTACTGTCCAACGTAGCACGGTAATATTCTCACACAATATTACCAAGTATTGTATGTATATTGTTTTGTCTTCTATTAATATTAACAAAGGGAACTAGCACTATATCATTCTTGCGTAAACTAGGCTTTGTAGTTTCTAAATTATACTACCCGTGTTGGTCAAGGCTCCTTTGCAGAATAGATCATCTATCTGCCTTCCTGCTAGACAGCTCGTTAAAGGCGAGCATAGCTTACCATCACTAACACCGTGACATCTGATTAGGTGGTAGAGTTTCGCAGTGACTCGCCCGGATTGGTACCACTGTCCACTGCCTTGCCTATTGCTGGCACTAGCCGTTGACGTATTCTAATTTGGAGGATAAGATAGCCGGTAAACATGCTTTTGCTAGCTCGAATATCCCTATCTCAGATTGGCAACGCACAATTACTACCTTTGGTATCTCTAGTTGGCGTGAAATACTAAAGAGTTGACGCAAATGAAGTTGCTTACCAATTGTGTATAAAAAGCTCACACGATTAGCCGAAGGCACTAAGTCCCACAATGTGCTAGGTAACAAGCCTATCGCCAACCGGTCACATTTCCAATCCCACGCAACATTTTTTGTTAGAAAATTGGAAAAACAAATTTTACTTTTTTTGCCCAACCCGCATGCTGCATGCAGTCACGTCCAACACCTGGACCGCTGCACCACAGAGGCGAGGCACATATTTTTTATTAGTTTGATGTTTTATAGTAAGTAGGTACTTACCTATTTCTAGGTAGCGAATTAGCTTAAAAGAATAATGTCGATGTAAGAAATTAATTTTATCAAAAGAAAACAGTAATAAATGACAAACAATTTTTAACATTCGTAAATGTTTCTAAAATTAGTATAATAAATTAATAATGTCTTTGCTACATAAAAATATACATTCACGCCCGTATTCCCGAGGAACTTGGCTGAGGCACAACCAGGGTACCCACCATTAGCCGAAAACACGAAGTCCCACAATGTGATAGGTGGCAAGTCTATTGCCAACCGGGCACGTATCCAATCCCCAGCAACATTTTTATTAGACAATTTCCAAACCAAAATTGTTTTTTGTTGACTGGGAGTCGAAGCCAGGACCTCATGAAGTCAAGTCTGTCTGAATGGTCTGCTAGAACACGCAGGCGATCTTTACTAAATACCATTAGTAATTAATCATTTCAGCTTATAGTCCACAGCTGAACATAGTCTCATAAACATTCCTCTCCATCATATTTAAGGCTCCCCTTTTCATTCCAGAATGAGCAGAAAAATAACACAAATTTCATTAAAGCATTCCAAATTGCTGTATAAAATTTGAGGTAATAAGTTTGGTAATAAAAGAAGCGCAAAATTTCATGTCGACGGATCTGGCTTGGTATCTTATTAGTCTCGGAACAATACTTGTTGCGGTTTTTTACAGCGCAGCGTGTCGGGGCCCTAATTAACTGTTTTTAAATTTGTAAAAATAACATTACTTTCTGAATTTCACTATATAAATATTTTTCTAGCAATCAGAATCTATGGACTGATGACTCAGCTAATTGTTTTTCTGACTTCACGGCTGATAATCAATTTATCTTTAGAGAGCATAAAATACTTTTGAACCGAAATTATTTCGAAATTTCATACGTTAGTCAATATTAGATAACAATTTTAATCGACTTCGTAGAAAATATAATTTCCATATTGAATATACTATATTTTTGAATAAAATATTAATTTGTGTAGACATCAACATCAGCGAATATAATATCATGATCGCGTTGATAGCTTTCGAGTTTTTTTGTTATAATGGTTAATCACAAAAACTAAATCGAACAAACTAACGCTTGTCCTGATTCTAAGGGCGGCCATGGTCTATACTCTATAGAATGTCTACAGACTTTACAATTTTAGATTGTACGAGAATATCTAAGGATTTTCTGTAGTTTTTAATCGTCTTCGTAGAAAATGTAATTTCTATGTTGAATATAGGTATATCTATTTTTGAATAAAATATTAATTTAAACATCAATCTCAGCGAATTTTATTTTTTTTTAATATTATCATCGCAATGTTACCTTTCGTGTTTTTTTAGTAATAATGTCATGTCAATGTAAATAATTAAAAAAAAAACTAAATCGAACAAGTAAACGCTTGTCCTTATTCTAAGGGCGACCATGGTCTATAGAATGCTTACAGACTTAACAATTTTAGATTTTACGAGAATATCTTAGGATTTTCTGTAGTATTTAATCGTCTTCGTAGAAAATATAACTTCCATATTGAATATAGGTAATTTTTGAATAAAATATCAATTTGTATAGACATCAATCTCATCGAATATAATATTATCATCGCATTCGTGTTTTTTTTAGTAATAATGTCTAATCACGAAAAAAACTAAATCGAACAAGTACACGCTTATCCTAATTCTAGGGGCGACCATGGTCTATAGACATTGTAGATGTTACAGGTGCGTCGTTTTCGTACGACAAGAATAGATTCCTTTTCGAACAAGGTGAGGCACGGAGTTCTACTATTGCTGATTTCGTATTTCTTTTGTGTTTTTTGTATTTAAGTACAATACTTATATGAGAATAATTTTAGCGCAATTAAATTGCTACAATAATTATGTCATCCACGTACATAAAAAAAGTTTCTCAATTTCTTTGATACTCTTTTGTCAAAGCGCTCTTTAAAAAAATGTTTTGATTTGATTCATTTTGAAACATTTACACAAATCCTATCCTATTAATATTATAAATGCGAAAGTTTGTATGTATGGATGTTTGTTACTCTTTCACGCAAAAACTACAAAGCCGATTACGATGAAATTTGGTATGTAGGTAGCTGAAGACCCAGAATAACATATAGGCTACTTTTTATCCTGGAGTTCCCGCGGGACTGGGACTTACGCGGGTGAAACCGCGGGGTGCAGCTAGTAATAAATATAAGCGTCGAACATAGAACCTATTCCTTTTTTTAAGTCGGTTAAAATGAATCTCTATTTACCTCGGTTATTACATCACGCGTAAACGGAAGGACGAATTTTCTCAACTCTTTTTTTGTTGCGTTATTTAAACTAAGTCGTGGGTTCATATTAAAAAAATCAATATGCATAGTTAGGATGAAACAACGCCTGCCGGTTCTGCTAGTTATTCATAATAGATACTTCAACCTAACAATTATTGTAGTGTGAAATGCAAAATAAATGAATTTTTCATTTTCATTTATTTTTGGTTAAAATAAAGACATACAAATCCAAGATGGATAAGTTAACCGGTAATATCTTGGCGCAGTTATGAAAACATTAAGCAACGAAATTGGATGGATAATTACATTCCTGAAATTGCAGCAGCCAAGGTATACCATAATATAAACTTTATTACCCAGTAAAGCTGGCTTTAACTTCTGCGAGCGGTATCCTTTATAGAATACTCTAGTTGTTATTTAAATGCAGCGTTATTATTTTAATATCAGTATATTTTAGGGCTCACAAGCACTAGAAGACAACTGGGATTACAAATACCTGTTCTAAAACACAATAGGCTTAACATTATTAACACCGTGACATCCGACTAGGTGGTAAAGATTGCCAGCGACTCGCCCGGAATGGTACCACCGCCTTACTTATTCCTGCCGCCATAGCGTCATGACGTGTTCCGGTTCGGAGGGTAAGGTGGCCGGTAAACTTACTTATGCTCGAGGCTTAACATCCCGACCTCAGGTTGGCAACGCACCATTACCACCTTTGGTCTCTGTAGGCGGCGTGAATTTCTTACCAATAGGAAATCCGTCTGCTTGTTTGCCTTCCTATAACATAAAAAAAAATTCGTAGTTTGCTAAATTATCGGGATGCTAAGATCCCATCGCCTGCCGGAGTTTTTTTTTTTAATTTTAGGTTACTGTGTTATTATAACAGTGTTATCAGTCACGACAAGGTGATAGAGTGTACATTAGCCCCCTACGATCGACCTAATCGGTAATCCTTTTTTTATGTTAAAGGAAGGCAAACAAGCAGACGGATTTCCTGATGGTAAGAAATTCACGCCGCCTATAGACACCAAAGGTGGTAATGGTGCGTTGCTAACCTGAAGCCGGGATGTTAGGCCTCGAGCAAAAGTATGTTTACCGGCTACCTTACCCTCCGAACCGGAACACGTCATGACGTTATGGCGGCAAGTACAGGTAAGGCGGTGGTACCAATCCGGACGAGTCGCTGCGAAACTCTACCACCGAGTCAGATGTCACAGTGTTAGTGATGATAAGCCTTTGCTCGCCTTTTACGAGCTGCCTGGCAAGAAAGCCAGATGGTCTATTATAATACGGGGGATACCTTAAGTCTTATTATTAATAAGACCCCGGCTACGACATTGCAACGCACCAATAACTTCTACAATGTCTGCTAACAGTCCTCAAAGGGTGTTTTGCGTGCTTATTAATTTATACTGCGTCCCGATACCTCACTTTATGCGCGTACGTACGCAGAGAGCTACTTAAATTCACTGCTTGTTGACTTGAATACAACAGTTGTGTTGTATCTTATATATCATCGACGAAAACTACTTAAACGAAGAGAAACTCAACGACTTAACGTGCAACAAACTTTAAAAATTCAATATCCCGATATCTATGTTACATTTTAGAATTATAAGACGCATTACAAGAACACATGTGGCCTATGTGAAATAAATTATTATTCTAATCTACGGCTACTATTTTCGATAAAAATCCGTATCTTTTTTTTATCTTTATTTAATGTGAGGACTTTTGTCTACAGCAGATGTGTTAGTTATTACGCTCATTTTAAACTAAACACGTCCGTTTCCCACGGGCACGCTCATAGTTCTGGAAAGTGGACATAGCAACAACCAATGGTACCCGAGACTTGCCGTAGGTACACGTGTAATACGCGCGAGTAGTGTGTGTCTGACTCGGAACATGCCCACAAACAACATACATCTCACAACACAATAGCTGTAAAAAAAGTATCTTCACGCCCACATCCCCGATAAGGTAGGTAGAGGTACAACCAAGGCACCTACGACCAGCCGAAGACACAGTCCCACAATGTGATAGGTGGCAAGCCTATCGCCAACCGGGCACATTTCCAATCCCGACCAACATTTTTGTAATTAGAAAATTGAAAAAATCGAATTCGATACCCTCCCTGAGTAGCCAGAGGTGTAATGTAAAGAGCATCCTAGGCAAACATCTCTTTGGCGCCTTTCTATTAGAGATAACTAGGTAGACCAGGGCTCGTGTACTTAGCTGAGGTATGAATAAAATATGTGCTGAGGGTGAAGAAAGTAAGAAGAAAAAAAGGAACATGGAAATCCATGATGCCCCTCTGGAACCAGATCTGAATGCGTATGTGTTTTGACATAAACTGAATTTTGTCATTTTTTTTCTTTGTTCAAAAACTTCCGCGCGCGCGCCAGTTTATTATCTCGCGCCCCTAGACATATGCCTACTTTGCTTTAAGGATAATACGCCTCTATGTGAAGCTTTGCGCGTAAAACGCAGAATCTGAACGCAATATATTTATATTCGACGAGTGGCTACAAACGGAAATAGGTAGAAAACGCACTGTGTGGACAGATTTCACCTCCAGCACCGCCAGCTTGTTCGCTACCTTTTTAAAATATCTAACAATTCGAAGTTCAAAATAAACTGAACTAATTCATAAAATAAACATATTGCAAAATGTATTTGTGTTATCGGCAGTGCAATTTCATTGAAAGCCGGAAACGCATATTTTTTGTTGTATTAACAGTTTTCCAATTCACTTTATCTGTCAATCATTATTTAGTATGTAAGCAAAAAGTAGACGAATGAAATGCTCGTGTTTTTTTTGTTTTTATACAAGAGGAGGCAAACGAGTAAGTGGGTGAACAACCAACGTTTAGAAGATACATCAAAATAAGGAGAATGTACAATACTTATAGAATCAGAATCAGCAAAATCTTTATTCACTTAAACCATACAAGTGGTATTTATGCGCGTCGACATTTTTTAAACTTCCACCGGATCGTAATCGCGGCCACACACTGAGAAGATCCGGCGAAAGAAACTTAGCGGGCTTGTCTAAATAAAAGGTACAACAAATAACATTAAAAATTGCAGTGGGAGGTAAAACCTCTATCCCCAAGCATGTTCATTTTCCAAATGCTCCGAGACCGTATTATATTTGCCTTTTTGACATAATTTTGCTTTTATACATTTTTTAAGTTATTTTAAGGTAGATCTCTAATACCATAAATAAATATCATAAATCTTTCAAAAAAAAAATATAAAAAAAATAATCTTCACGCCACTATCCCCGAAGAGGTAGGCAGAGGCACAACCAGGGCACCCACGACTAGCCGAAGATACTAAGTCCCATAATGGGATAGGTGGCAAGCCTATCGCCAACCGGGCACGTTTCCAATCCCGACCAACATTTTTTTCATTAGAAAATTGGAAAAATCCAATTTTCTTTTTGTTGGCCGACCCGGGATTCGAACCCGAGTCCAACACCCGGACCGCTCGACCACAGACGCGAATCTTTCAAATAATTAATTTAAAATAAAAGTGTCTAAGTTATAAACAAAAGATAAAACAAAAAAAAACATGTATATCATCATCATCATGATTTAAATTATTAAATACGTATTAAATAGGTAATGAATATGTTCCAAGTTGCCTAGTTACAAATTTGGTGCTAAAGTATTCAAGTAAAACTCCAACGTGTAGGTAGTTCTCTTACTAGTCTGTGAAAACTCCTTTACCGTCTTCTTAAGTAACTCAACAATCGTCTTTGTCGGGCTGTTTTGCAGAAGTAGTTTGGCTTCAATGGACAGAGGGAAGTTTCAAATCCCATTTTATCTGAGACCTAAATGATGCATGTCTTAAGTGTTGGTATTTTTGACATTGGTGATTCACTAAAATAAAGCTTTCTGTAAATTGTTTCTTTGCTATAACAGCTCAGAAACTTTCCTCAACCACAGCGTATATTTTTCTTTCTCAAGATTTTGGAATATTATGCGGCTTTTACATGAGAGAGAATATTTAAATTTCTTTTAGAGAACATTTCGTTTTATTTTGAATTCATCCAAGCGACGAACATCCTGACTTTAGAAATAATATTTTAGCAAAGAAATAAGAAAAACATATTTTCACATGTTTTGTAAATGATGTACACATCTTTAGTTATGTTTAAAAAAATCACAAGGACACGCGTTCCCATTCTTCAATCTTTTTTAAAGAAATACTGACTCTCATTTTTGGTGAAGAAATGTATCTTAACAACAAATCTAAGTAAATAGTCGCCTCTGTGGTCTGTTTCTGTTTTGCACTTGACTGCATGAGGTCCCGGGTGCGAATCCCGGGTCGGCGAACAAAAAGAAAATTGGATTTTTCCAATTTTCTAATAAAAAAAATGTTGGTCGGGATTGGAAATGTGCCCGGTTGGCGATAGGCTTGCCACCTATCACAATGTGGGACTTAGTGACTAGTGTCTTCGGCTAATCGTGCAGGTCTTGGTTGTGCCTCTGCCTACTTCTTCATGGATATAGGCGTAAAGATACTTTTTTTTAAATAAAAATATAACTACTTTGGAACGTTTGCTGTGGAGTGAGTCCAACTCGTACTTGGACACTTTATTCCATTTCAATATACTAAGTCTCGCTTTTATAATGGGATTTAATATTCAGGATGAATAATTATATCTGGCTTCAAAAGTATTTGCACACACGCAAAGGACATACAGGTCAGTTTTGGGGATGAGCGGAGGATTAATCTCGGTAATCGGATTACAACTATTATAGTTATCGTCGTCCAAAATTGTATTTCGCATGCTCGGGTTGCTTACCAAATTGGGAGGGTTGTATATCTTAATGTACATTAAAATGGATCAAGTATAGGCAAAAGATAAACAGTTGCCAATCAAATGGATTAGAGAAACCCATAATTTGACGGTTTTTTATGATATTGGAAGGCAAACAAATAGACGGATTTCCTGACGGTAAGAAAGTCACGCCGCCTAGAGAAACCAAAGGTGGTTATGGTGCATTGCCAACCTGAGGCTGGGATGTTAGGCCTCGAGCAAAAGTAAGTTTACTGACTACCTTACGTGACGTAA
>NJDD01000074.1:115558-125672 GCA_002245505.1 Calephelis nemesis | reverse complement strand
CCAACTTTAAATTAATATAATAATATAAGTATACGTTAATAGTGTGTCAAAATTGAAAGTATTTACTTTTAATTAAGTAATAATTATTAACTTTTTCATTTACGTCGTTATAACAAACAATATATTTGAAATAATTAAATTAGCTTGGAGCTTGAGGATCGTTTCTTGTTTATTTATTTGCAAACAACTCATTCGGTTAATTTATACAACAGGCGCTAGGAAAATAATCGTATTTTCTTACTAGACACGTAATGTGTTGAATAATATTGTATTGAAGTAAAAAATAAATAAAAACGATGACCTCATCCTCGTGGATAAAAAAATTTTGCTATCTTCTTTTTTATAGAACTAGCTGACCCGGCTAACTTCGTTACTTAGTGCTCGACGCTGTCTGTTTAATCTGCAGGAGGACTTTTAGAGAAGATTTGTACCAATACGTAAGATGACCTGGTACATTTTTAATGTTTCTCTACGTTCCGGATTTTGATGTCTTTGGTCACTAGGTATATACTGTGTGTTGTTATATACTGGGTGTCTGATATACTGATTTCTAAACTACAAAGTTCATGACTTTAAAAAAACTAGGAGATAATCTGTAAAGCATATACTACAAATCAAAAATCAAATAAACAATATCGCACTATGTGTTAACAAGTTATAGACCAATTTACATTTTGACTTTTACTTCTCTTCTACAAACCCTTTTAGTGACCGAAATAAAAGTAGCATATAATCTTCCTTATCAACAAGACCACTGTTGGCTTGGTAGGGACCCACCGTCTTACCTAATCGATAATGGCAATGTCATTTTCAGGTCGGGAGGGTCCACCAGGTGTACCAGTATATACCAGGACCTAAAGTCCAGGAGTACTTGCGTACCTGTTCGCTGTCTTTTGCCGTTAAAATGGTAGTAGGACTTTAGGTCTTATAGTACTTTAAAACTAAAATTAAACCGTGGTAACCTTTAAAAAAACGAACTATGTACTTTACATTCGGTATAAGCCGATTGATCGCTTAACAAACCTTCCTTGTAGAGTCGTTTAAAATCTTTTCACTCAGATCAGTTCTCTAGCCCGATAAGAACATAGATCTGAACTAAAGAAAACTAGTTCTTACTTTGATTTGAATACGTCATTCAAATTGGCACTTTACAAGTCCGAAGGAAATGTCCTCGCAAAGTTTTTGCATCACGTTTGCATACCAAAGGAACAATCCATTTTCCTGGAGACTTTCCTCGAACCTCACTTAATGCCAACTTGAATATCAATCAAGATCTAGCACTTCGTCTTTTTAATCCATGCTTTATCGGTAAATCATGGTCTTTACATTAAATGACCAGAGTTAAGAGCTTATAAAAATATTTTATTTTTAAATCTGTACAATACCATAGCAATAGTTTTATTTGATCCACGTACGCCTGTGTACTTGAGTGAAATATTTTAATTTTTGAGATGTGATTATAAGGAACTAAGATCGACAGATTTTTTTTTATAATATTGGAAGGCAACAAGCAGACGGATTTCCTGATGGTAAGAAATTTACGTCGCCTAGAGACACCAAAGGTGGTAATGGTGCGTTGCCAACCTGAGGCCGGGATGTAAGGCATCGAGCAAAAGTCAGTTTACTGGCTACCTTACCCTCCAACCGGAACACGTCAACAGCAGGCATTGACGTTATGGCGGCTGGAATAGGTAAGGCGGTGGTACCAATCCGGGCGAGTGGCTGCGAGACTCTACCACCTAGTAAGATGTCACGGTGTTAGTGACGGTGAGCCTATGCTCGCCTTTTACGAGCTGCCTGGCAGGAAGGCAGATGGTGTATTCTACAAAGGAGTCCGGACCAACACGGGGACAAATAATCTCTCTGTGTGCGTGCCGACCCAAAATTATAATAATTATTACCACCTTTCGTTACGTGTCAGGATATTCATCTTTGGAACTCATTGCCAACACAAATTAAAAAGGCTGAAACTATCAGGTCTTTTAGAATATCATTAAAAAGACGCAGGCAACAGCTAGTCGGTTATAATTGAAGACCATGAAAACAGTTTATATCATTATTACAGCATTCAAAAAAGCGCTAAGAACCTTCACCTGTGACCCTATTATCTTAAAGGCCGAGTTATAAGGCACTGACGCCGGTACACCTGCTACCTCTTTCAGATTGAGATAGGAATTAGTAAATGGTTGTCTTAATGCGCAGGTAGCATTTAATAGAGAATTAGACACAAAACAACAGCGTCATTTTAAACGGTGTTTAGTAGATGATTTTCCTAGTACCAATTATTGTTTCTGTAGTCTAGTATGTAGAGGTAAAATTTCGATATAGGTACTCCATAATTTTGACAGCTAGCTCGTATCTTCATAAAAAAAACGACGTAGAGCCGGCAGAAGTAAAAATTTGAATATTAACGTTGTGAATTTTTTAAATCTTGGAATGGGTAGGGAATTATTTTGCACAAATTGCTTTTATTATCAGTATGTAAACTATCGTATACAAACATGACAACACCAACAGTCGCGCAAGCGCCCTGCGCCGTCTAAACGAAACAGCAGGCGCAAGCATATTTTCGCCGCACCGAAAAAAAAGAGAGGGGAATACTTCCTCTCCTACGCCGCGCCGGCTGTTTACTCTCCATCCGTCTTACAAATTTTTGATCAGGTCACCTGTCCTGATGCGAGCTTAGAAGTTCTACACATTCCAAAAAAAGCGCGGCGTTGCGCGAAGTCCGAAGAATAGATTGAAAATCGGAAATGTCATGTACTAACTAATATCGCAGCACTAAACGTATTCTGTCTCTATATATTACTATTGTTGAAAGAAGATAGCGATATCTTTAAAACTACTGACGGACCGATATTTCGGTTTCGGTTATAAACTTCAGTTTCATCCGAACTCCCTTTGTTTGTGAATTATTGTAGCCTCGTTCGGCAAATTTCGCCACTGACTGGTACTCGCATATTTAACACCACTAGTTACCTATATATCTGGCGATATGACTATGTAAAATATGGGTAAAAGTGCAAGTCTAGATTTCAGTACCAATAGAAATTTGTAACATGTTTAGGTAAATTTCGGTTTCGGTTGCAATCGAAACTGAGAGCACAACCGAAAATTAAGATTCAATTTCGGCTGCAAAACCAGTTTCGGTTGGGCACTACTTACAACACTTTAGTGTGCAACAATACTGCTGGTAAATTTGTTGTGCACTCACTAAACTAATTTTAAATATAGCTATCTTCTTTCAACGAAAGTAACAAAAAGAGACAAAACAGTTTAGTACTGTCAGATTAGTCTGTACACGACATTTCTACTGACGTTTAATCAGTCACTCGGAAAAGTTGATTAAAAATATCACAATTTGACATGTCCAGACTAAACTGACATGTCTAAAATGTTCCATCTCTCCACAAAAGTGTTTTTGTTTCATTTGAAAAAGACAACACGAATCTAAAATAAATTTAGTTTTCCCCGGGCTCCTTTGCAGAATAGACCATCTGCCTTCCTGTGCCACGCAGCTCGTAAAAGGCGAGCATAGGTTTACTAACACCGTGACATCTGACTAGGTGGTAGAGGTAAAGAAGTTTACTCTTTAAAAAAGGATTTAATTTCTGCAGAAACTCTAATACAGGATAGACTATAACATTGGTTGCTTTTACTTAGGAGGTTGACGCCATCTCATTTTAGTGTTAATTTAAGGTAATGAAAAAATAACTTTGCCCGAGATTGGATATGTGCTTGGCTGGTGATAGGCTTACCTTGCTTGCTATCACATTGTGTAACTTAATGTCATCAACGATTACATCGACCAATTAAAAGATTGCCAATCCACGACTAGCCAAAGATACGAAGTCCCACAATATGATAAGTGGCAAGTCTATTGTCAACTGGGCACATATCCAATCCTGGGCACCTTTATTTTTATTAGATAATTGGAAATACACATTTTTATTTGTTGCCCAATTCGGGAATTGCACCCGCAACTTCAAGAAGGTGGACCGCTAAACCACAAAGGTGACAGATACTTTTGTTTTCAAAGTTTTTTCTTAAAGTTAATGCTTTTCAGGTGTTTTTTTAACTAAAAAGAACACAGTTTTAAAAAGATAATAGATGTATGGAGACTGTGGACCCAATACATATATATAATGCTGTAGTTTAATGAAAGTTGTTCCCTTTTTTCTCGAAAACAAAACTGAAAATTTCGAGATAAAATAACCCGAGAATATTCACTTTCGTTGAAAAATTTTGATCCCTATTTCTATTCTACAAGAAATATGAGGAAATCAACCCTTAATTACCACCCCACTAGAAAATAGTCGTTAATAAATTGTAGATCTCTTTATTTATGACCTTGTGATATGCTCTGACAGCCAGTGCTTAGTTTAAGAAATATTTGTGTGGAAAGGGCACTAATAAGTAACTATATAACATATGCAAATTTTGTGCCGTGATATCTTATTTCTTTTTGATTTTATAAAAAAAAGTACGGAATAAAAAATTAAAACTTTGCACTTTACAAAATGATAAGATTGATAAGTGCAACCCTAACTTTTTGGGTTATTTTAAAGAGTAATATCCAAACGTAGAGAAACGTTCTGTCTACTTTAAGCATTTTTTAAACGATCCACTGCGAAACTTTTTAGGATTTTCACAGCTTCATCGGGATTTTTTTATCTAACGGAATTTAAAAAAAAACATAGTGGCAACCGAACTAAAGTTAGAACATAACAAATACATAAGCAAATCTTGTCTCAACAGCATCCTAATGTATGACAAAAAAAAGTGCATTCAAATAATGTTAATTAAATTAATAAAATTAAAAATGTTAAGTAAACTCTGACAAACGTATGTAGCTAAGAACCATTTCGATCATGTCGGGGTCATGATTTCTGTCGGGGATTAATAAATATCTATTAATTGCTATCTATTTGAATTGCTATGTAAAACCTAGAAGATACGTTTTAAACATTGTCAGTATCTTTACTCTTTAAATATTAAGGATGCAGACACTGAAACGTTGCATCGAAATACCTCTCATACATTGTACATTAGGATGGCCACCTATAACTGTTCGTTTTATTTAGTTAAACATTAAGCGAACCATTAACATTTTAGCTGACCTAGCTGTATCTAACTAACCATCAAGTAACAGTTACCGACGGTTCAAAACACCTTACCTGCCCCTACACGATAAGAAAGAGTTATATTTAGGAAGCGGAATAGTTTAGCTCGGGTCGCATACGTAATAAGTAGATTAAACTGGCCACGTAACGTAAGAACATACATCACTGTCAAGTTTATGTAATTCTTTACATTCTGCGATAACATCTATGCGCCAAAGTTAATATAGCTTGGATATAAATTGTTAAAAATTTGATTTAAGTGATATCTGAAATCAAATTTACAAAATAAATATAATATAAAATAGTCGAGATAAAACAAATCGTAAGTTATCTGACTAGTCAAGGATGAAAACAGTTTTTCTTTATGATAACGGAAGTCAAACAATCAGACGGAATTCTTGATAACAAGAAATTCACGCCGCCTAGAGACACCAAGAAGGGTAATGGTGCGTTGCCAACCTGAGGATAGGATGTTAGACCTCGAGCAAAATTACTTTACCGGCTACCTTATCCTCCGAACCCGAACACGTCGACGGTAAGTACTGACGCTATAGCGGCAGGAATAGATAAGGCGGTGGTACCAATCCGGGCGAGTCGCTGCGAAACT
Organism: Calephelis nemesis; assembly: GCA_002245505.1. Taxonomy (NCBI): domain Eukaryota; kingdom Metazoa; phylum Arthropoda; class Insecta; order Lepidoptera; family Riodinidae; genus Calephelis; species Calephelis nemesis. The sequence continues at coordinate 119,942 of NJDD01000074.1, read as the reverse complement.
CTACCTGTAACGATAACGATCCTAATAAAGCTTTTGATAGATTTTATGAAATACTTACAATACTTCATACTTTATGTTTTCCATATATTAAACGATAATACAACCAAAGCACGTTTGCGTTTGGTTAAATTACTAATATCAAAAAATTTAGCCAAGCAGAAAAGAAAACATAAACACCTCTCGTTTTATAAGTTTATCATCGTCTCTGTGGTGTCGCCTTTGTAGACCATTTTTTACGAAAATATGAGCGATATGGTTTTGCGAACAAGGCACAGAAATTTCAAAAAATAATAAAATCTTTACTGTGAAAACGTACACATCAAATAACAGAGATAAAATCTTCCGAAAATAATTGAAGATAAATTTGTACTAAGTATTCATCTTTCGACATATCTGTTACTAAGTCCTAACTTATGAACTATAACTTATAAATACAAAGCTAGAATAATTTACCTTAAAAATAGTTAACTGGATGGAGATTAACAAATTAAAAGTGAATTAATAAAAAAAAGCTGTATCCACTTCATTATGAACTATAAAGCTAAGATATTAAATTTGAACATTATGTACAAAACAAAATAATTAAACCTGTCATAGACACAAAATTCTCAGGTTCTCAAGTTCAGGTTCAAAAAATTCTCTCGAAATTTAGATTTAACGTGAACTTGAAACGTCATGGTATGTACTTTAGATCGAACATAAAATATATATATGTTTATTCTTTAAGTAAATTTAGATATATACACAGGAAAAGAAAGCCACTCTGTTAGCATATCGTGGATTTGTGTGATATATTCAAAGAAACGGTTTGCTTCTAGAAGACAATTCGACGGTTTGCAACAGAGCTTTCCCAGTATGTCCTAGTATAAAAAGTCCCAGTTATTATTTTTTAATTTTTATATTAATAATGGTTAAAATTGTGTTAATTCTTAAAATTTATATAATCTGTAAAATATAGTTTATAAAATATAGCAAAATAAACTTACGTAATATAGAAGACAGCATGAAAATCACACTTGTGAAAAATTTAACCAAACAGTAATAAACTCAAACTCAAAATCTATTTATTCACATGGATCTATACAAAGATTCTTGTGACGCGTCTATATAATTCTAAAAACTACCACCGGATCGGAACGCGGCCACACACTGAGAAGATCCGGCGAGAGAAACTCAGCGGGCTTGTCTTTTTTTCTTATAAATAAAATTTACAAAAGTATATTACATTTCATTAATTTGTAGAGATTGTATGAGGAGCAGAGTGGTAGAGTTTCGCAGCGACTCACCCGGATTGGTACCACCGCCTTATCTATTGCTGCCGCCATAACGTCATGACGTGTTCCGGTTCGGAGGGTAAGGTAGCCGGTAAACTTACTTTTGCTCGAGGCCTAACATCCCGGCCTCTGGTTGGCAACGCACCATTACCACCTTTGGTGTCTCTAGGCGGCGGGAATTTCTTGCCATCAGGAAATCCGTCTGCCTGTCTGCCTTCCAATCATTTATATCTTCTAAATATTCTGAAATCTTATAATAACCTTTACCATACAACTTCGATTTAATACATTTTTTAAATTTATTTAATGGAAATACTTTAATATGCTCTGGAAGTTTATTGTAAAAACGTATACATTGGTCCATGAAAGAATAACTGAATCTGTGGAGACGAGACTTATGCACAACAAGATTGTTTTTATTCCTCGTGTTTACCGCATGTACATGGCAATTTTTCAAAAACGAATTTATATTTTTTTGGACATATACTAAGTTTTCAAAAATATATTGAGAGGTCACCGTTCGAATATGTATTTATTTCTTTAAACGTTTCTCTGAGGGAAACACTTGGGCCTAAGTTATAATTTGCAAGACAAATATTGTGTTTATCTAAGAATGCCATAAGACATGAGGCTGTGAAAATAACTAAAATAAACAATTCTAGCGGTGTCGACATCTGTTAAATGTCTAATTTTCTTAACAGCGTAAGCTGCTGAGCTCAATCTGACGGTAAGCTTTGTGGGAGCCCCATTGTAACTTTTTATCTACAGTGATTCCTAAAAGTATAGTGGAATCTACTAGGTCTAGTTTTTTCACATTGAGTTGTACATTGGTATCTGCCTGGCTTACATTAGGCATTGAAAATTTGATGCACTTAGTTTTTTTTTCGTTTAGAAATAGATTGTTTAAATTAAACCAATGTACAACCTTTGAAATCGCATTGTTCGTTTCGTCATACTTACCAAGTTGTCTTTTCACTTTAAATAATAGTGAAGTGTCATCCGCGAACAAGACTATTCCATGATTATCCCTTACGTAGTAAGGCAAGTCGTTTATGTATATGAGAAACAAAAATGGTCCCAGAATGGAGCCTTGGGGGACACCCATGTTAACAGTAGCACCTGTCGATTAACCTCAAATATTGTTTATGTTCTCTGAAGCGGTTCTATAGATTTTATAAAATGTCAAATGAGATGTATACATTTAAAGCTATCTAAAAAAATAATGAATAAAAATGAAGATACAAATATGTAAGCTCCATAATGATCCAAAATTAGTATTAGCTTTTATTTTATTCAACTAAATTACATTTTCTCCCTAAAACAAAAGAAGTTCTTAAAACAGAATTTCTAAATTGTTAAGAAGATTTTGAAGCAATATCAAACATCGAACAAAAATCACGTACACTTTTATAAAAATGTTCAGAAACAGAAGAATAATTATTATTCTTAAACCAGGAAGCCATGAAACAATTTCAAACAAACGTTTCCTTAACATTGGTAAGGTAAACTGCCCGTGTTTGTTCACATTTACCTCATGACCTGAGACGTGGTTAAAATATTGCCGAAAGCAAATCACATATTTGAACAAGCCCATTTGTTCAACGTATAAAAAATCTTACAAATTCAATCGGTATGCATGTTGAATCTTTTTTTTTGTGTAAAGATAATCTTAGATTGGAGACTTTGATTTGAACATTTGTATTTAAATCTAACCATTGAACATTTACGTAGTAAGTCACGTATTAAATTATTTTTTATAGATTTGAAAGCGAATCAGATCACCTAGACAATAAAAAATTTACTTTAATTGGCCTTGAGATGACCACTACCTACCATATCAGTTTGTCACAAGTTGTTGTTAGCTTAGCTATTATTGATTGAGTTGAACTGGATTATGTTACTTGTGGTTTTAGTCATAACCATATCTTAGAAAAACAAGTAAAGAGCTTGTGTAAATTTTAGTTAATAAAATTTAGTAAAAAAAAGTCTGACATTCGGTTAATCTCCCCGCTTTCACCCCCACAACTTTTAAACGGCTAAACATGACTAAACATGTCTAAGAACACTAGCACGTAAGTTACCTTTAATACAAAAAAAAAATGAAATCCTTGCATCCGTTCGGGAGTAATGATGCCACAGCCAGACACACATACAGACAGACACGTCAAACATATAAACACCCCTCTTTATGCGTGCGGCTTCGGCTCTCGTAATGGTTGGAGATAATAGTGACCAATAGACACCATGGATGTTATAGGTGCGTCATTCTCCTATGATTGTGATGTTGTGAAAGTCTACCAGCTACCTCATCCAGTATCTCGTTGGTAAGGACGAGCTGCTTGACAGAGAGTTGGCACACAGTATGTTTTCCTTAGCGGACCCGTACCAGCACGGAGAATACCTACTACCTACACATATTTTAGAATTTATATATGTGCAGTTATTTAATGTAACAGGAAGGGCATGACCTCAAAACAGTTCTCTTTTAACCTTTTGTAGTTTAAATAATAATCATATCAAGGGTTTGCTTTGGGCAATATAATAATAATAATAATAAATGTTCCTGGACAAGTTACACCAATTGAATCTAAACCCAAAGTAACCAAATTATATGCTTGTGTTTTGGGTGTTAATCATCGATACTAATACATAGAAATACATAAATGTATATTAGAATAAATTTAATAAACACCCAGACCGGAAATACAGACATCTAACTGTTCATCACACAAATGTTTGCCAGGGCGGGAATCTAACCCGAGCCTCGCGGTTAGTCAGTGTAGTTAGGCGTGTACGCTACAATACAAATCGAAACTGCCGAAAACTTCTAAAAGTAAAACAATTCTTAAATTGCCTAATCAGGTCATTAAAGTAAGACAAAAGCCTTACCGCAATAAATCTCTTCCAAGGCCGTCCGAAATTAGGAGGGGAAAAATCTCGAAGAAACAAAGAAAACCAAACAATACTGGTTCAAATAATATTTTCTTCTTTAATGAAAACTGATCGGAAGTGAGATTTAAAAGAAAGGTTAAATAACTGGGAAGCTTTGGAAACAAAGACGATTGTTTTTAGAGATTTTTTTTAGATTTTATAATATTTTTAACTAATTT
>NJDD01000074.1:95280-115044 GCA_002245505.1 Calephelis nemesis | reverse complement strand
CAAAGACGATTGTTTTTAGAGATTTAGAGATTTTTTTAGATTTTATAATATTTTTAACTAATTTGCGATTTTATTTATTTAAAATTCATACACTGTAGTGTACAGAGGTGAACTTAATGCTACATGGCATCCTCTACCAGTCAACCTAACTTTATTTAAAAGAATAATTAAATGGGGTGCAAAAAAATATTAACTAATCATTGCAAACACATTTAAACTTAATTTTAGGTAGCTTAATAAATACATAACTATAATCAGTCATGTGTACGTCGCCTAAAAGTATGACACTGCACGTCAAAGATGTGAGAGAACTTTACAAAAATTAAACAATTTTCTTACATTGTTCATGGCGTTTTCCCATGTTAGTCTAGATCCCTGTTAATATTAAATTTTCTTATTTTTGGGTCAGATCAATTGCAGTTTGTCCAGAGATAAGTAATATTTAAAAGAAATTGAAGGAATGGTCAAATACTGAAGCTCATGTGAACAAAGTAAGGGTATGTCAGAAAAGCATGAATGTAGGATAAATGCGGTTGAAATGAGAGCCCTACGGAAAATCTGTGGTGTAACGCTTGCTGACCGCATAGTGAGACCGCATAGACCATAATAGTGAGATCCGAGAAAGATTGGGAATTAAAGAAAAAGTTGGTGTTAAAATGCGAAAGGACATGCTCCGTTGGTCCGGTCATGTGGAAAGAATGACAGATGAGAGATTGACAAATCAGATATATTATAATGCGAATGTGGATGGATATAGGTACCCGAAGAGACCAAGGTTGACATTCCACGATTAGTCAGTCAGGTGGTGTCAAGAGTCTCACAAACCGGCGTGTTTGTATGAGAAGGGTAGTTAATGAACGTGAAGCCAGGCAGATTTGTCAGGATCGTGAGGTCTGGCACTCGATACTCTCTGCCTACCTCGTAAGGGATTTGGCGTGAAGATATGTATGTATGTATGACATATGTGAACGAAGTCACAGGCACCATATAGTTAGACATAAGACGTACACATTTCAGACAGTAGGTGGAACAATACGTGAAAGTTACACATGGAAACAGATGTGCCTAATAGATAAAGATATTGGGAAAGTATAACGTTTAGGCAGTTTGAACATAAAAAGAATAACGTAACATTTATTACTAGAAGCTTTCGCATATGTTATTACGTTTTGGAACATTGGAAGGGTATTACTGACTTTTAGCGATCCCTAGTGCCCTTTTATATGAAGACGTCGATTGCAGCCGCTTGTTAATTTACATCGGTAGTTTCATATATAAATAGATATTGTCTGTGATACATTTAGTAAAAAAATTAGAAAATATTAATAGTTACATTCGTTATTAACCCAAGCACTTATCCATTTATTCAGAAAAAAAGTAAAAACTTTGTGACAAGAGCAAATAGACTTATAAGAAATCGCAAAATTGAGATTAAATTTGCCGTCGCCGTCGACGTCTTGAGAAGTTTGTCTGTACCCGCTCTACCAGTAAGGTTTCCATAACAGACCTGCGATTGAAGCCACTTGTTTCGAGTTCCGAATAACATTATACTTTAGATAAAACTGTTCATAATCTGTTGCTGAAAATAAAATCGAAGTTTTTATGAACATTTTTTTGAATGATATTGGAAGACAAATAAGTAGACGGATTTCCTGATGGTAAGAAATTCAGGCTGCCTAGAAACACCAGAACATCAGAAGGTGGTAATGGAGAGTTGCCAACCTAAGGCCGGGATGTTAAGCCTTTGAGAAAAAGTAAATTTACCGGCTACCTTACCCTCCAAACCGAAACACGTCATGACGTTATGGCGGCAGGAATAGATAAGGCGGTGGTACCAATCCGGACGAATCGCTGCGAAATTCTACCACCTACTCAGATGTCACGGTGCTAGTGACGGTAAGCCTATGCTCACCTTTTACGAGCTGCATGGCACGAAGGCAGATGGTCTATTCTAAAACGGAGCCCGGACCAATACGGGAAAAAAATTGGTACCACTGGATGAACTCATTTTATGCAATGGTAGTTAACCTTTTTGTGGAGATTTAAGAATATATTTTAAAGCGCTCTAAGGCAAACCTCACAATTATTAACTCTCGGCAAAAAACAGTCAAAGCAGCCTTTTGAGCGCAGTTTAAGCGGAAAACCGCGACAGTTATAAGACGTTTTAATTTTCATTTCTTTTGACTCAGTTTATTTAAATGGAAAAAAAATTTTGAGGATGCTTTTTTACCTCACCGATTTAGCTGAGTAAGTAGAAATAAATCTGATTCGTTTTTTTATATGTACGCAAGAGCCTTTAGTTTTTGTGTGTTTATGTTTATAAGTTTATTATTAGTATTATATAGACTCGTCACAAGTACCTTCTGTGAGGTGCACTAGAATAAAAATAGTTTTATTCTATTATATTCTATTCACATGGATCCCTTACTATCACCTACTAGTAAGCGATCACCACAGCTTTCAGACATCTACAAGACCAAGAGTATCATGGATGGATTAAGTACAATACAAGTATTTTTCTGAAGATACCTAAGTTGCATCCATTTTGAAATACCGCCATTGTTAAGTGGTTACATAAAGGTTTCGTACGAGGCAGTAAATGTCATCGGTATCTAACGGCAGAAAATCGCTATGTATCAAGGTGTTGGGCATGAAACTTGAAACTCCATCGCAATGTCCGAAGATACACTCAGCAGCTGGTATCTAATCAGGCACTTCTATGTAGCATTCCTTGTGGTAAAAGCGGCAGAAGACGCTGAGTGAATAGCACTACGCAGTACCAAAGGATCAAGTCGATTGGAAAGAGCTCGGTCATCGACGACTCAGGACGCTCTGCGTTGGAATCAGTCAAAGAGAAAGGAGCTTTTACTGGGGATCCCTTGCCCAGAAATGAGTACAGGGGCCCTACCATAAACACTCAAAGTTGTATTATTTTCATCTTGCTAAATATCCGCCTTTATAAGCAACTTTATCATATACGTTATCATATGCGGAGGTTCTCTTTCTCCAATGACAATTAATATTATTGAAATAATACTGTTTTAAGAGCTTATGGTAATCCCCCACTACTCCACATAAGGATGAAATTGTGTTTTTTTTTCATACAAGAGAAGGCAATCGAGCAAGTGTGTCACTTGATGGAAAGTGATCCCCGGACATCCGCAACAACAGGAGTATCACAGATGCTTTGCTGACCTTTAAGGAATAAAGATATTTTCGTGAAGGTTCCTAAGTCATATCCGTTTGAGAATACCGCCCTCGGTAACTGATTCCACAAAGGTGTTGTGCGGGGTAAGAAATGTCTTCGGAATCGCACAGTTGTTAATAGAGTTGCATGGCATGGAACAGCTTGAAGTACCTACTGTTTCGCCTGGATGAGCACATCTAGATTTTGACAGAAGTTGTTAAACCAAGCCTGGAACATATCAGCGATGAGTACTATAGAAAACGTAATGTATGGTCGCTTAAGTCGCTTTTTTGCAGTTTTAAATTCAAATCACACAAAATTGTTTTTAATATTGTTGAAAAATTATTATAAAAACGGCGAGGCTTTCATTCACAATGATTTTTTTCTAATTTAACCGTCACGAATATAAAACATTAGTTAAACATCAGGTGGTCGTAAATCGTATGTTCCTACTTTGTTACGCAAATTTGAAGGACAAATAATGAAGGAGTGTTACCGCAGTGTAAAGATCCCATTATTTCGTCCGGGCCACACTTTACAATTTGACAAAATTCAGATAATATTTAATAATGCCCTAGCGGCAGTCCCACATTTCATTTCAGGAAAATTCTAAGTAGACTTATCCGACAGACAACGGTTTCTAAATTTAGAAGTTATAGTATTATTCTCAAGAATAGTTATAGCATTTAAATTTGAGCTTGAACGTGAACTTTCAAAACATTCTTTTTTCTTCTCTTCTTCTTTCGTCTTTTTCAAATAAAGATTTGGTAATACATTTATCTTGAATATTAACTACTCACCTCTTATATTAACACACCTCCTTCACACAAACGCCTGCCCCCATCGGGAATCGAACCCGAGCCTCGAGGTTGGTCGATGTAGTTAGGCATGTAAGCTAGCCACTTGACCAACGAGGCGGTCAAATAATTTAGCGAATAAAAATTGTAATCCGTTATTAACTCTTACCTAAAAAATGTACCTACCTACTTCTGGGGTTAGAACTTTTGTTCCAATTGCTAAAAAAAAATATGTTATAAAAAAAAATTTAGGAATCGGATAAAATTTAGGGATCGGCCCATGTTGGTCCGGGCTCCTTCGCAGATTAGACCATCTGCCTTCCTGCCAGGCAGCTCGTAAAAGGTGAGCAAAGGCTTACCGTCACTAATGCCGTGACAGCTGACTAGGTGGTAGAGTTTCGCAGCGACTCGCCCGGATTGGTACCACCGCTTTACGTATTCCTGCCACCATAACGTCATGACGTGTTCCGGTTCCGAGGGTAAGGTAGCCGGTAAACTTACTTTTGCTCAAGGCCTAACATGCTGGCCTCAGGTTGGCAACGCACCATTACCACCTTTGGTGTGTCTAGGCGGCGGGAATTTCTCACCATCAGGAAATCCGTCTGCTTGTTTGCCTACCAATATCATAAAAAAAGTGTGCGGTTGGCGGTTGGTTTGCTATCGTTCATATTGTGCGTTTATTCAGATTCCTTTTTATGATTTTATTGTAATACAATAAATGAACATCATTTTATTTATTCGTTAAATACATGCAAGGTTGTACAACATTCATATTATACAGTACCCTTTTTACATTTTTGACTTCGACTTTATTGAAATAATTGTAGTTTATTTTCTTAAAAGTAAATTATAATCATTAGTATACAATATAATAGTAAGTATACAATCTTCCAATCATATGTTGATGTACAAAAATATGATTGAAAGATTTTACAATACTCTTAACTATGTAATATTTTAGTTCTACTATACATGTAATCTATTTGCGACTGAGTTTAATTTTTATAGTTGTAAATTTTAACAGTTGTAAACATTTTGAAAGATGTTATAATTTTATTTTAACTTTCATACCTGAGAATAATGAAAAAAAAAAAAAGTATCTTCACGCCCATATCCCCGAAGAGGTAGGCAGAGGCACAACCGCGGCACCCACGACTAGCCGAAGACACTAAGTCCCATAATGTGATAGGTGGCAAGCCTATCGCCAACCGGGCACATATCCTATCCCGAGCAACATTTTTTTTATTAGAAAATTGAAAAAACCCAATTTTCTTTTTGTTGCCCGACCCGGGATTTGAACCCGGGACCTCATGCAGTCAAGTCCAACAACTGAACCGCTAGACCACAGAGGCGATAGTTTGAAGAAAATAACATATCTTTAATTTAAAACCCTTGGTAAAAAGTTAAATATTTTATGCTGAAAAACATTTTCAGTACTTGCCGTTGGTCTATCATCACTACATAGTACAAAACAAAGTGGCTTCCTCTGTCCCTACATCCCTTTGTATGCTCAAATCTTTAAAACTACGCAACGGATTTTGATGTGGTTCTTTATAGATAAGTTGATTGAAGAGGAAGGTTTATATGTATAGGTATATTTTTATACCCATGCGAAGCCGATTTAGTATATCATAAATGCTAGTCGCTATTTCAAAAACAAACTACATGCAAATTAATACACTTTTGAAATATGGATCTGACAAAGAACTAAGTATTTAATTATTTTTGATTCACCGTATAGACCATAATCTCTTTAATTTTTGAAATTTTGGTGTTTGATTAAAACATTATGAGAGAGTTCAAAAATAAAAAGTACAGTTTCTATTTTCAAAAAAAAAATGAAATAAGAAAGTATTTTCATTTTGTAATGAAAAATTTTAAATAGCACGTTGCTTCAACTACTACTAACTACTACTAGTTATATTAAGAAAATCAATAAAATATGTACAAGGTCAGTAAGTTCATTTAATTACTAGTACGTGCAGTTACATCAACATACGATCGATAATTACCTGAAAACAACGTTTCCTTTCCGTTAACGTTTACGTTAAAAAGAGTGACGGCAAAAAATATTTTTTGACCATTTCAGAATGTCATCAACATGACTTTGTATTGTCATGTCACAGATACTAATTCGATCTCGATAAGAAGGACCTAAGGGTCTATTTTTGAACATGTTTCCTGTTTAAGGATTCCCATTAGAGAAATAATGTAAACATTTTAACTTCAACTTCTTTCTATCAGAAAAAATAATTTTGAAGACTAGCGTGTCTCGAAGTCAAGCCTATGGCAGTTTTGCTACTCAATATCTGTTTAATACTTAAGAATATTTACAGCAAATGAAATACTTACTTGAATAAAAATGCAATACTTAATTAAAAAGTAATTAGATAATATGTAAGTTGTGCTCCAGGATTGAGCATAATTATCTAATACTTTTCGTTTTTTTATTTTTTTTATATACAACAGGAGGCAAACGAGCAAGTGAGTCACCAGATGGAAAGTGATCACCGCCGCCTACGGACATCCACAACACTAGGAGTATCACAGATACGTTGCCGACCTTTAAGGAATAAGTACGCTCTTTTTTTGAAGGTCCCTAAGTCATAATTGTTTGGGAATACCGCCCTCGGTAACTGATTCCACAAAGGTGTTGTGCGGGGTAAGAAATGTTTTCGGATTCGCACAGTTGTAGATCGCCACGCATCAAGATGATGGGCTTGATACTTTAAACTCTGTCGCGAAGTCCGAAGGTGGAAATCAGAGGCTGGAATTAAACCAAGCACTAGGGGACCTAACATTTCTACGTAGCGCCAAGTAATCTAGCCAATTGGTAATTGATAATTCGATTTGCTCTACATTGAATACGGTTAAAAGGAAGAAGCTGGTACTGTGGAGCCCCTGCCCAGAGTTGGGAACAGTATTCCATATGAAGCCAAGTTTACGCTTTGTATAATAGTAAGCGATGGGTCGGCTTGAAATATTTTCTCGCTTTACTGAGCACACCAAGTTTTTAGAGGCTGTTTTAGCCTTCTCCTCCAGGTGACCACAAAATTGAACATCACTCGAAATGTTAACGCTAAGTATACCAATGCAGGCTTTGACAGTTAGGGAAACGCTCTTTTAAGCGGGAAATGTCTTTTTAGCGGAAAACGCGCCAACTTGTGTCTTGCTAGGGTTAAATTGCACCAGATTCTGCTGGCCCCAAAACGAAATTTCAGACAAACAATTATTGCCAATTTTAGACACAAGTTGTTTCCTGCTTTCAATGACATGTTCCCGAAACATATTATGCCGGCCAAAGTATAAAGCTTACCCAGTAGTGTCGTCTACATAGCAATGAGTGTTACTAATTTGCTACATGTCATTGATATGCAGAAGAAACAAAGTTGGAGAAATCACACAGCCTTGGGGAACACCAGCATTGACAAGTTTAGACTCCGAGCATATACCATCGACAACGACCTTGATACTATGCTCCGTCAAAAAACTAGTGACCCATTTTTATACTTTCAGCGTACAGCGTTTACAGCGTCGCAAGCTGTCAAGCTCATAGTACATCCGAGCGCAAACGAGATTTGCGCGCCAAAAAACCATGTAACGTTCCTTGAGAAAAACGTTCGTGAAAGTTAAAAAATTTTATATTTAAACCAATCTTAATTTTGTTAAGAAAATTAAAAATCACAGATTACGTGTAGAAAAATCACAGATATTTAATGACATCGCATTTTTGAACGTTGATCTACTGGGTATTGTAAAACCCAGAACGTACGACGACGCAAAATATTTTGGTACTACATTACCCACGAACGTTCAAGTGGGTAAGAAGGAAGCTTCGATAGAAGCGTCTTGCGCCACACCCAAATTCCTTATGTCCAAACTGACAGCAAATGCTTCTCTCTTTCTTTCGACTTACTTCGGCTTACAAACATCTCTGTGTTAAGAAAACTAAAAGATCAACAGCTGATCGCTTAACTAGATGCATACTTCATAAAAAGAATATGTGTGCGAAATTTTAAATTTCTATTCCTAAAGGTTGATACTATGTAGTCAATTACGTTTGTCTTATTTATACAGATGAAAAACTTGAACAAAAAGTATTAAATAAGTTGTGCTTAGTCCTGTGAAAGTTAATACCAGCTGTTGATTTATGTAAAACAAATCACAAACACATACCTCTAACGTCCAAATTTCGGTTACTTGTACCAGTGTTTTAGATTCAATTCGTATTTTTTTCGGTAAATTATAGTTTGTTACTAACTTATTAGCATTCATTCGAATTCTTTCACGCTCCGATATTATCAACCCGGTAGACACTGATAGATATACGAAGAAAATAATTTTATGCCCAGCTAAAATTGCAAGTGTCAATAAATGAAAAAGATTAGATTTTGTTTTATAGTAAATGATGCCTTCCCAAATACCTAAAAGAGTCAATCCAAATGTACTAAAGAGAAATAATAGTAAAGATATATCGAACATTTGGTTGACGAGTGCACAGGTCTCCCCTACCGCAGTGTAGGCCAAAGATATGCCTCTAATATTTTTTGCAACATTATCATTCTCAGTTTCTCGTGAAGAAACTTTATTTACTACATTATTAAAGCAGCTTTGCTTAAGATTTTGCCTCACTGTTTTTATGTTTGTCTGTATTATTTTAGTAATTTCCTTTATTACAGTTACGTACACAGTAAAAGCGAATAATATGAGATATTTACTGTTGACATTTATAAATATAAATAATAACCATGCAATGTTCCTATTTCCCAACACAAAACATATTAACAAAGAAGCATTTAAGATGCAAAGAGTCAAACATAATTTTAGTACGATATTGTTGCGGATCCTCTTGAGCATAACCTGGTAATTGAGATTATTTAATAAACAAATGGCACGTGCGTATGATTTTATTAGAAGAATATATTTTCTGCTGTACAACATACATAGTTGAACTATTATAATGTATTCTATTGGTGTCATGGCACCTACAAAGGTTCTTAGTATATATATTTTATCATTGCTAATTAAGTATTGCTTGATCGTTATTAACATTATCGAAAGAAAATGCAATAAACCGCAAACCAAAGTTATGAAAAATCCGTAAGTTGTCATAGTTCTGTTCGGGGTCAATATATTTTCATTCTTCATTCGATATTTGAATATTCCAAAGATATATTCGACTGCTGTTAGAGGTATGAACGTGTTCCATAAACAATCTAAAACATTTTTTTTCTTTGGTTTCACTTTAATTTTAATAACTTTTCCTTTAACCATTTTGAACAACCGCTTTCTACTGTTATCGTTAGATATCTAGTTCAAAATTTTAGTAATACATAATATAGGTAATAATATATAATATAGGTTTGGAGATCGATAAAATTAATGTGATTAGGGCGTCAGCGTCATATTTTGTTCGACATGGTAAACTTCATTATTTCTGACCGCTAATAGCATTTGTTACAAGTTTTTTAATATTTTTAGTATTTTTAAGGTAACGTAGCCAAGGACCAAAAAACTGAACCCCTACAGATTCGTCATGTCTGTCTATCCGTCCGCATGTCTCAGACACTTTTTTATTTTCTTTCTTAAACTATGATATTAAAACTTAGTAATTAGATGTTTGCTTGATAGTATTTGTTGAAAGTTTGGTCAAAAAATCGTTCATAATGGTGGCCTTGGCTGAAGGCGCATTATCGTGATAGACACACTCACATCTTCAACTCAAGTCCCTTACGGGGTAGGCAGAGAGTATCGAGTGCCAGACCTCACGATCCTGACAAACCTGTCTTGCTTCCTTCACATTCATTACCCTTTTCATACAAACACGCCGGTTTCGGATTCTCTTGATACCACCCTCGGACAATATCCGAAAGATCTGATCGTGAAATGTCAGCCTTGGTCTCCCCGGGTACCTACATCCATCCACATTCGCATTGTATATCTTCTTTGTCAATCTGTCATTCTTTCTACATGACCGAACCAGCGGAGCATGTCCTTTCGCATTTTAACACCAACACTTTCTTTCAATCTCACTCTTTCTCGGATCTCACTTTTACGAATGTGGTCAGCGAGCGTTACACTACAGATTTTCCGTAGTGCTCTCATTTCGACCGCATTTATCCTACTTTCATGATCTTTCTGACATACCCAACTCTCGCTTCCATACAATAACGTTGGCATAAGCACAGAATTATGCAAAGCTAGTCTAGCTTTTTGACTCAAAACCTCGCTTTGGAGTAGCTTACCCAACGCTCCATTCACACTATTCCCTGCACTCACTCTCCTCTCTACATCCGCGATGTACCTTCCATCCCTGCTAAAAGCACAACCAAGATATACAATTTCATTCACTTCCAGCACTACATCATCAACCAAAACTCTTGCATCCGTTCAGGCTACATCTTTTTCAAATACCATTACCTTGGTTTTCATCGCATTCAAATGATACAAAATTCAACAATATATTTTTGATAAACCTGGCCATTTTCGTCGCTCTTCTTTCTCAAAATTGAATGAGGATTTTCAGTCACTATTACATTCATATCTTTAAGCCAAGTCCCTTACGGGGTAGGGTGAGAGTATGAAGTGCCAGACGTCATGATCCTGACAAACTTGTCTAGGTTACTTCACATTCATCACTTCACAATCTTGACACCACTCTCGGATAATACTGGAATGGTCTGATCGTGGAATGTCAACCTTGGTCTCCCCGGGATTCAAATTCGTAATATTCGGGATGCACATTCGTGTTAGCCCCAGGACGTGTGTCTGAAGTCTAGAATCGTTTGGTCAAATGATTCTAGACTTCAGACACAAGTTTTTCCATTTTAAATAACTTTATTCCTAGAAAAATTCAACCGCCCAAAGCAAAGCGTTCCTAGTAGTATCGTTTGCATAAAAATGAGTGCTACTTATTTGTAACATCATTAATTTGCAAAAGAAACAGTGTGGAAAAAAGAAGGCAGTCTTGGGGAACGCCTGTACTGACAGGCTTAGAATCTGAGCAAGCAACGTCAACAGTGACTTTGATGCTCCGCTCTGTTACTAAATTGTGTCGGTTGACTTCAAACTCGGATAAATCCGTTTTAACTTGTTTTGAGATATTCAAAAAAGTTTGTTTACAATCTTAAATAGATGATTTGAGAGGAAGTGTTTATTCAATTGTGACAACATTATATCGAAAACAAGAACTGTACACCAAAACCTTTATTAAATGCATCAATTCTTGCAAAGAATTAATATTTAATTTGGATTTGTCTGCATTTGATAAAATGGTAGGAAATTTATCTTTATTTGAAAAAAAAATCAGACTGGACTTACAAAGTTCTGATAAAACTCAGTTGGATTTATCTAATGGAGAAAAATACTACTAAAGCTAGAGAAGTGGTATTGGTCAAATAATAAATACTATCGACATTAAAATTTGTGGGATGTGTGTGAGTAAGTAATGAATGAAACAAAATTAAACAAAATAAATAAAGACATTTTACTTAAATTTTAGGTAGATACAAAAAGATTAATTTTTTAAACAATTAAAAAAAATCTTCTGAATTATCTTCTGCAATAACTTTATCGTGCATTGGTCGTCGTATCAA
Source organism: Calephelis nemesis (assembly GCA_002245505.1). Taxonomy (NCBI): domain Eukaryota; kingdom Metazoa; phylum Arthropoda; class Insecta; order Lepidoptera; family Riodinidae; genus Calephelis; species Calephelis nemesis. The sequence continues at coordinate 103,465 of NJDD01000074.1, read as the reverse complement.
ATTCTTGCTGTTAAGCACTTTTTTTTATCAGAAGCAGTCTCTATGCAATCAAATTCTGAAAATACTGGCCGCGTTTATATATTGTTTTATCAACACCTTGGTACGAAATTTCACTATGTAAATAGGACTTGCGCTCTATCTCAAGTTATGCATATGTAATTATGTGCACGCAATAAAAAAATAAGGAAAGTTGCAAAACACATGAAGAAGACTATCATCTTCACAAGGCATATTTCAAGACATACATAATAATACGTTCTGTACCTATAAAATCATGTTTCGTGTAATAATACGTTATGCTATTAAATTATTCTGACATATTTTTGTATTCAAAGGATTCTGCAACAGAAGAACAATACAATCTTTAACAAAAATTAAAAAAGCATAATAGTTATCGATTACACTAGAGTGGTACAACACTAGTGTCATCCCCAAAATACCAAAATTATAAAACGAAGCATGGTATAGGTATTAGAAACTTAACTAATTTTAGTTTTTTCCTCTTTCCGAGGGCAGATTTTTAAATTAAGCGCTTCCGGTCTTTACTTGGCGATACAATTGTAACGGAATTATCCATTGTAACTATGTAACTATTACAATAAAATAATAAAATGTGGGAAAACACTGTGACACTCTCTGCATTATCATAAAAAGCTGTTAGCCATGTTGAACAAATGCAACTCGCTGATTGGCTCGGGTGGATTTGTCCACGTAGGGTAAAATCTGTTACATGGAGCTACCTGATATTGATAAAATCTTATTATTTTAAAGGTTTATTTCTTGAAAACTAAATGGATTTATACACAACTGACATAAATCTCTAATATCTTTTTCTCAACACTTTCGTTTGATACCAATATCTTAAAAAAATTAAAATTGGATTTACCTGAGTTTGAAGTTAACCGACACAATTGGTGATCAAATTGCATAATTTCCGATGGAAGGCCTACGCTGTCTTCAGATTCACAGCCAACACTTCCCATTTGTTCTCCACTGGTTGCATCTACTTATGAGTTAAATAAACTAGATGATCACCAGTTGAACGACCATGAAGAAAACCTCACTGTTAATTATTTAGCAGCTAGTGCTCTTTCGCGTACAGTAAGAGCTGAAAATTAATAAAAAAGTATCTTCACGTCCATATCTCCGAAGAGGTAGGCAGAGGCACTACCAGGGCACCCACGACTAGCCGAAGACACTAAGTCCCACAATGTGATAGGTGGCAAGCCTATCGCCAACCGGGCACATATCCAATCTCGAGCAACATTTTTTTATTAGAAAATTGGAAAAACCAAATTTCCATCTTGTTGCCCGACCCGGGTTTATGGCGGCAGGAATAGTTGAAGCGGTTGTACCAATCCGGGTGAATCGCTGCAAAACTCTACCACCTAGTCTGATGTCACGGTGTTAGTGACTGTAAGCCTATGCTCGCTTCTTACGAGCTGCCTGGCAGGAAGGCAGATGGTCTATTCTGCAAAGGAGCCCGGACCAACACGGGGTAAAAGGAGAATTGGTTATACATATATTTTCACATCAAGAGTTTGTTTATTTTTGTTAATCACAAGATTCGTAAAATTAAACGCAGTAAAATTGATAAATACCGTTTGAAATTTTCTTTTTCGAAAGATAGCAAATGGTTCCAAAACGTAAATCAACTTCAAATACAACAAAACAAACGATTTAGTAACCAACCAATTTGAGTTATACTTAATAGTGCATACATCTTTCATCTTTAATAAAGCTAATATGGGACCACCTCAGTATTATTAAAGGCCAGATTATATGCAACATAGAAAGCTTGAAATATGAATGCAAATATGCTTGAGAAACTTGAAATATGCACAAAACCTGACAGAATATGCAATATTAAATGAGTATTTTTTAATTTTGTATCTATTACTCCTTTACAATTAACTTTATTGTTAGTAAAAAAATTTTTTAAGTTTTACTTAATTTAATAGTAGTCGCCTCTGTGGTATAGCGGTTCGGTTGTTGGACTTGACTGCATGAGGTCTCGGGTTCGAATCCCGGGTCGACCAACAAAAAGGAAATTGGATTTTTCCAAATAAATATAATCACTAGCTCTTAGGAAAAATTTGCTATTAGCGCTGAAAATGTCTCTATCATTTGCATATGCATTTGCATAATATCCGGTACCTAATTAGGACCTATCTTTTTGAAAAAGTACCATCGAAATCGGTTGGCTATTAACTGAGTAATCGTGTTACAAACATAATAAAAAAACATACAGTCAAATAGACATCCACTAAATTTTTTGGAGACGGTTCAAAAAACAAGCTTTGAAAAAGATTCAATCATTCGGGATTCGTGGTCATTCTATCATTCCCGCTTTTGTTGAAAAACTGATTTTAAAGAGAACTTTCTGATTTAAAAATAATTAACTGGTTTGATTTAAAAATAAGGCAATGATCTTGCTGTACATGAATATCTATATATTTTACTAGGTGGTAGAATTTCGCAGCGACTTGCCCGCGTTGGTACCACCGCCTTACCTATTCCTGCCGTCATAACATCAATGCCTGCTATTGACATGTTCCGGTTGGAGGGTAAGGTAGCCGGTAAACTGACTTTTGCTCGAGACCTTTCATCCCGGCCTCAGGTTGGCAACGCACCATTACCACCTTTGGTGTCTCGAGGCGACGTGAATTTCATACCATCAGGAAATCCGTGGCGACGTTGTTAGTCTTGAAGTTGTTTATGTTTGACAATATTTTTAAGAATCAACCCTCAAAGGGCTAAAGTCTTATATCTATATCTATCAATACATAATGCTCCTTTGCAGAATAGACCATCTGCCTTTCTTGCCAGGCAGCTCGTAAAAGGCGAGCATAGGCTAAATGTCAATAACACCGTGACATCTGACTAGGTGGTAGAGTTTCGAGGCAGCTCACCCGGATTGGTACCACCGTCTTACCTATTCCTACCGCCATAACAATCCTGTCAGTGTAACATCCCGGTCTCAGGTTGACAACGCACCATTATCAGCTTTGGTGTTTCTAGGCGGCGAGAATTTCTTACCTTACAATATCATGAAAAAAAAAACCCCAGAAGAAACATATAGTTGAATCGAAAACCTAAATTAATTGTGTTAGTCAATATTTTGTAAAAATACTTTGATACTGTTAGACCAAAATCCCAGTTTCAATTAGTCAGGATACCTAGCTCGGTAATAACGCTAACAACTTAATTACCTCATCTACTATCGGCCAATATTAATAATCAATCCTAATCCAAAACTCGCCTGTCCAAGATTGATATTTTGATCCATTTTTATGTTATCGCTTGCCAATAACATATCTGTGGACTGGATAAGTATGGCAATTAGGTATGGGATAGGCCGGCGGATACGCAGCTATATAGATTGCTTGAAATCCATTAGATTGAGATACATTATTAACATTGGCCGTATGTTGGCACAAATGAATATCTATATACAAGGCGACATATAAAATACCACTCATATTTTAATAAACGATTCGGAATCGATAACATTTTTGATCTATGAAGTAATTAAAAATTAAAAAAAACAGCTTCCAATGTTTAACCAACGCAAAATAAAAGATATAAAGTAAGTAAGTATCCGAAGAAGTAGGCAGAGGCACAACCAGGGCACCCACGACTAGCCGAAGACAATGTCCTACAATGTGATAGGTGGCAAGCCTATCACCAACCGGGCAGATATCCAATACCGAGCAACGTTTTTTTGAAGAAAATTGGGAAAACCCAATTTTCTTTTTGTTGCCGACCCGGGATTTAAACCCGGGACCTCTGGCAGTAAAGTCCTGAACTGCTAGACCACAGAGGCGACTTTTATGATGGTTATAAGGTAAACAAAGCTTAGTCGCAGTCGTATTCGCAGGTCGGTGGCGTCATAACTCGTGTTAGGTAGGACAAAGTGTGACAAAAAGTGAAGATTTTTTGCGGACTGTTTTAAATTAATGTTTATTTAGCAATAATATTTAAAAAGCGTTATCATTTAAGCCTTTTATCCCCTTTTATTAAAGTTTGGCAGATCCTGTCAAACTAACCCTGTATATAAAAATTAATCTGTTTTGTATGGTCATAGTATCACGCCTGAATGACTGGACAAATTATTATGTTAATTCTTTTTTGTTGTGTTTGATTGATTGTCAGGTGAGATATACGGGAAAAACTGCGAGAAAACTGGAAAAAAAAGTGTGTGTGTCAGCTACGACGCACGATTAGAGTTTACTCTTTACGAAATGTATCTTGCAGCACACATGTCTCCTACAGCAGATTTAGTTATATTAATTCTTCTTAAATTAGTATCATCGCAGACATTAGAAGTGAGATCCAAATAGAGATAGCGACTCCTCTTGCACGGAGATTACGAAGTATCGCGCAGGAGGAGATCCCGAGAATGAGATACGCTGTGTAATGTATTCCATCTCATTCTTTTACACGTTCAATCCTACAGATATATATGTTTGTCTCTTTCTACGTAACGCCTCAAATTCGCCCAAACAGTATTTGAACCTGTAATCTTTCGTCTCAAGCCGATGAATGCTCTAACCAGTTGAGCTACTGAGGATTCAAGTCCCGTGTCGAAATTTTTAATTCCTTTCTTACCTGTTAATGCGGGTAGTTAAGTCCGGTAGATACACAGTTCCGTGTACCTACTAAATGAGTTCATCATTATAATTACAGATGAAATTCACATTTATAATGGCCATAACTTCCGTTTCTCTTAACGTATTTTTATTTTAGCACTTGCCCTGAGCTTGGGTTAAATTTCTATAAAATTTAAAGAAAGAAAAAATTTCACCCCAAACAAGATTTGAACCTGTAACCTTTCGTCTCAAGCCGACGAATGCTCTAACCAATAGTGCTACTGAGTGATGAGATTGAGTGTGGGTAATGTTTTATTTATTGATTTTAATGTACTTTTTAATCATTATCATTGAAAAATATTAGCATTCTGCACTTCTCCTATATATAAACTATAAGTGTGCCAAATTTTGTACTACAGCGTCCGCGCAATTTTCATAAAAAGGGGTCCATAGTTTTGGTATCACGTATTAATATATAGATATTCTTTTCACACAAATATACTTCTTTGATGACTACCGGATCTGGATAAATCCCGAGCGATACAATATCAACTTCAGGCTGTGAAGTTAAGCCTCTTCTGTAAGTTAGCTAACCGCTACCTACCTACCGGCTACCTTCTGTCCCATATGGTAAACGACACTGACAAGCACTGATGTAGTGGCGCTAGGAACAACAAATGTGATGGTTATATCAGGCGAGAGTTGTTTTAGAGCTTTACCACCTAGCAACTGAAAATTTTATTTTAATTTGAAAGTTATATTTTTTTTATTTCCCAATAGGCAGGAAAGTATAATTGATCTCTCTCGGCAAACTTTCATGGATTTAATTAAAAGAGGAAAATCAGGCGCTGTTTGAATTTACATACACCAATTCATTTTCTGTTTTATTGTATTAACGTTCGTCCTTGTGGAGTTATTGCGTCGAACAAAACACCTTTTCGACTTCTGTGACCTCAGAATTATTAATGTCTCTATCTATAAATAATACTTTATAAAGCTAGACAACCACGTACGATGATTTACCCCCATTTCGGTAGATTGCGATGAACGGGTGGTCAAATTGTGCCAATTCTTTTTTTTGTGTTGATTATAGTCAGGAAAAAGTTCATGTGAAAAAAACGAGGGAAATTGCAGGGAAACTGGGACAAATAATATTATAATTTTTCTGATACCAACTTTAAGAAAATGTTAATGTTAATCGATACGAAGGTAGCCCGGTCTTCTAGTCATATTTAAAAATTACACATCATGCTGATTGTCAATTTTAATCGAGTTTGCACAGTTTAATTGATTTCAGGACAGGATAGCTTACACTAAAGTTTATAGCGGAAGAGCCACGAGTACCAGGTAGCAGTAGTAGTAGTAAATAATAGTTGTTATACTAATAGCCTTGTCTTCAGCTAGTCGTGGATGCCCTGGTTGTGATTCTGCCAACCTCTTCAAGGATATGGGTGTGAAGATACTTTTTTAAGTAGTAGCTACACTCATATTTTGGTGTCAATTTATTAATTTTAACGATATAATGTTATTATCTCTATATATAACAATTCTTAGTAGGTACTGGTGTTATAAAGAACTTAAAAAGACCCCTTTCACAATAGGAAACAACATGTTTAAATCTTTTAAGTTACCTGAAAACTATTTCTATATTTAAAGAGAAAAGGGCGCGTGTGCCTCTGGGGCTAGATAGTAAAATTGAAGAAAAAGTTAGGACACAATCAGAAAGTGGACACAGAAAAAAGAAATGTGATGAAATGAGTCTTCGAAGACGTGACAGCACGGACATAAAATGCTATTTATCCTAAAATATGGTACGATAGGTAGATGTCTGTAATATGTGCGCAGGCAATAAAAACATGTAACGAGATCGTCTTCTCTATCAAAGGTCTGATTGATGGTACTCAAATGTCGGTTTTAGTTCACACGATTTGTGGTTCAATTTATTTCGTCTTTGAAATTAACTTACACAATAATAATAATAATAATAATAGACAATAAATGTAGCTATATAACAACACGAATTAAGAACTTAAAACTATCACACCATGGATGCTTATCAACGATGCTTATACATAGGGATTCATAATCAAATACTGTAATGAATAGGTACTGCAATAAATGTAGATATGTGAGAATGGCTATCCTGTTCTCTAGGGAAGCCTTGATCGATGGTCTTAGGTACATTTGATATTTTCCATCGTCGGCGTTTGGTAAAACTTCCAAATATTCATATTTTTAAATGAAGAAACACTTGTACTGTTTTACGTATCACTTATACTTTATTATTTTATAAATAGCCTACCAGTTTCGCTTTTGACAGCATCATCAGGGCTAGAACTTAAATTACGCAGGGCTAGAAATTAATTACTTAGGTACGCTAACCCATCGGCCAACGAGAAGGCCCACATTTTTACTTCACTTCACTTTCACATTTTTAAAGTTTTACTTAACGCCGGTGTTATTTGAAAATTATGCATATAACGAGTATTTGTTTGCAAGAGATGAAGGTAGAATAACTACACCGACCAATTTCATAATAAGAAATTCACGAATATGCTAATGGTGCGTTATCAATCTGGTACTGGGATGTTTTAAAGTTATTTATGTTGGGAAGATTTTTTTTTAAATTCAGATTACAAGTTATTACATTATTATCTTTTACCAAGTGAAGTACGACGAGATTTGTCAGTGACGTATTGCAATAGGATTAATTAGAACAAGTACCGTGCGAGTTCTTTTAGCACTTCGGAAAAACAAATTTTAAAGAGAAACCGGAGCAATTAAAGCTGTTCTAGAAAAACAATAATAACAAAAACTATTAAGTACCAATATTATACTTACGGCAAAATTTTTCAATACTGATGATAGGGTGCTGTAGTCTATGACCGAGGTGTTAGTAAGAGTATATAGTTTTTTAATATGTGATATTGTTTAATTTAATTTTAATGTTGTATAGTCATGTGTGTTGTCGTCGTCGTCTTCTTTTCTCTTATCTATGATATCAATAGGCCACAGTTTTTGTAACTATTAAAAAAACGTGCGCTTGTTTGCCCGAATTCGTGCATTTAGTGATGTCTTTTAATTTGATTTGACTTTTAAGAATACTAGCCGAACCTGCAAGCTTCGTATCGCTTGATATTAACAGCTAATTACAGTTTGTGTCAATTGAAGCATTTTTTTCCGTCTTTCCTTAAATTTTCCTTTTTTCCTTTCATAAGAACATTTTTGCTTTTTAGTGACCATCAAGAAAAAAAAGAATATGTGTGTTGCAGAATATGTGTGTTGAAGTTGTTACGAAATTATTTAAGCTTTTCAACATATTCTACCACATTGTGGTGTGCAAATATTTAAATATTTTTAAAAAGTGATTATTTAATTATATACACAACGTTTTAATATTCATTCAACATATAGTTTTATTCTTATTACAATTTGAATTATAACTTACAAACAATTTTAAAATGTTAATAATTTTAACACCTACCGTCTACCGTAAACTACACACTAATGTTTTAGTAAATGAGATGTTGCAAAAATATTTAAGTGTATTAACATGTTCTACCATATTTTGGTGTGCAAATATTTTAATATTA
>NJDD01000074.1:55804-67910 GCA_002245505.1 Calephelis nemesis | reverse complement strand
CCAAGTACAACTAACATTTTTGTGTCAATGGTCATACATTGTTGTAAAGAAAGACGCCTACTGATTTCCTTCCTATAATATGAAAAATAATAGACAATTTACTTACTGCGCTGCACTAAATACTTAATATTCTACTGTCGCCCAACAGAAAGCTCCCAAAGCAATACCGTCTTCGTGTACCTATGTTAATGGGAACGATGTGTGTTTATTACATGTTACTATATAACTATCAATTAAACGCTTTATGTTGGTATATTTCGTCGGTCGAATCACGAATAGGCGTAAGTGTATCTTTTGTCAAAAACAACACCATATCTCCTAACTTAATAAACCCATTGGAAATATTTTAGTAACTAAACATTAAGGGTTAAATATATTCTGAAAGTAAACGTCAACATTTTGTACATTCTTATAAAATAATTTTGTATGGCCATCACTAATTTGAAATTTCTTTAATTCGCTGTCCTGTAAAGTTGTACGAAAACAGTTGCGCCTATTCGTGATTCGACCGACGATTTAATTTATTATATAATTGTGCCTTTCCTGCCAGGCAGCTCGTAAAAGACGAGCATAGGCTTCACTAACACCGTGACATCTGACTAGGTGGTAGAGTTTCGCAGCGACTCGCCCGGGTTGGTACCACCGCCTTACCTATTCCTGCCGCCATAACGTCATGACGTGTTCCGGTAAAAAAGGTAGCCGGTAAACTTACTTTTGCCCGAGGCCTAACATCCTGACCTCAGGTTGGCAACGCACCATTACCATCTTTGGTGTCTCTAGGCGGCGTGAATTTCGTACCATCAGGAAATCCGTCTGCTTGTTTGCCTTCCTATAATATAAAAAAAGTGTACTATAGAGATGTTAGTTGGTATTAAATATGCTTAATTGGGAAATACTGTGCTATTGTGCTATAGAGATATAAGTTTGTAATAGGCCATACTTAACGGGTCCTTCTTAATATGTTTTTCCTATTTTTTAATTGCAACAACATAAGAACCTTACCCAGGACTGGAAAAACTCTATCCCATTGTTGAACTAAAGTACAAGTACCTTCAACTAATTATAGGTATGCGGTAGATACCTTTGACGATTTTTTTGGGGATACGGACATGAATATATATTATATTTATAGAGATTGGTATCTATAAACAGAAAGGGGGTGTATCTGTATTTTAGAGTTGTTTTGTCAAGAGGTAGCAAATAAGGAGGAGATTAGTTATTTATGACGTTCCTCTATTATTTCCCATCAAGTATGTTCAATAAACTAAGATCTCTATAGCACAGTATCATAGTAATTCCCATTAGGTATGGCTAATTACAAACTAACATCCCCACAGCTCACTATTCAGTATGGTTGATTATAAACTAAGATCTCTATAGCATAGTAGCACAGTATTTTCCGTTAAGTATGGTTGATTACAAACTAACATCCTTATAGCTAAGTATTTCCTATTAAGTATGGCTAATTACAAACTTACATCCCTATGGCACAGTAGCACAGTAGCACAGTAGTACAATAGCACAGTAATACCCATTAAGTATGGTTGATTACAAACCAAGTTCTCTATAACATAGTAGTATAGTATTTCCCGTTAAGTATGGTTAATTATAAACTTACATCCCTATAGCTCAATATTTCCAATTAAGTTTGGTTGAAAACAAACTAACACAGCACAGGTAGGACAGTATTTCTCGTTAAGTATGGTTGATTACAAACTAAGATCTCTATAGCACAGTAATATCCATTAAGTATGGTTAATTACAAACTGAAATCTCTATAGCATAGTAGCAAAGTATTTCCCGTTAAGTATGGTTAATTACAAACTAACGTCCCTATAGCTCAGTATTTCCAATTAAGTATGTATTCACTAAGATCTCTATAGCACAGTAATACCCATTAAGTTTGATGAATACAAATTAACATCTCTATTACTCTTTTATGTACGGAAATCTGCTTGTTCGTTTTCCATGTTGGAAATATAAAAAGTGATCCATTATCTCCAGTCATCAAGCCCGTACACCCAGGAGTCATAGATCCATGTGAGTTGGCAGCGCGCCAAACGCAACAAGTCTGGTTGAAATTCCGGAGAGCCTGGACCGCTTACAACCCATTGAACACTGTACATGATACTAAAGATAAAGAGGTTAAATTTCAATGGATATTCACTGGAAAATGAATACGTATTAGGTTTTTAAAATTTGAATGCTTTTTCGCGTTTCCTGATTACACACTAATGTAGTATGAAAGTAGAATGAGAAAACGAAAAGAGGATACCACTCGTAATCAAGCGTCGCTCCGCCGTTGGGGCACCATAGACATGCCCACAACAATAACAATAGACTTGTAAACGTCAATTATATTTTAATCAGTATTTTTTTTTATTTATGATATTGGAAGGCAAACAAGCAAACGGTTCCCTGATGGTAAGAAATTCACGCCTAGTTACACCAAAGGTAGTAATGGTGCATTGCCAACCTGAGGTCAGGATGTTAGGCCTCGAGCAAAAGTAAGTTTACCGGCTACTTTACCCTCCAAACCAGAACACGTCAACGGTATTGGACGTTATGACGGCAGGAATAAATCGGGCGGTGGTACCAATCCGAACGAGTCGCTGCGAAACTCTACCACCTAGTAGGATGTAACGGTGTTAGTGACGGTAAGCCTATGTTCGCCTTTTACGAGCTGCCTGGCAGGAAGGTCTATTCTGCAAAAGAGCCCGGACGAACAAGTAGACATTTTCTACAAACAATTGTGAATTAATGATATATTAAATACACACAATAAGTATATATTACATAGTAAGTCTTATAATGTGATAAAATAATATTATGCATGTAGTAAGTCTCAAATGTGATTGAAGCGGCGAACTTGTGATATGCATCAACAAGGCATTTATCTAATCTCAGGAAAAGTTGTATGTCAGAAAATTAAAAAAATTCAATTATCAGCATATTTTATCCATACTTACTGTAACATTAAGAAAGCTTTTCTATCTGCCTGTTTGTCTTACGCGTTTACGATTATACCATGGAACAGATTTTTATGAAATTTAGCGTGCATATAGATAAATACCCGAGTTCAAACATGGCCTCCTTTTTTCACAAATAACCTTCCAAATGACTGACTAAAAAGACAATGAAATTTTGTATAAAAATCGTTACTATTCTACGTTGACGATGTATTTTTATTAGTATTTTTGCCATAAACTTAATATGAGCAAATTAATACTACGAATTGACCGATTTTCGTGAGACTGTTTTCTGTAGACGATATCATATTTTCAAACAGAAGATCCGCACCTGGTACTAGTAGTAGTGTTCTTCGACAACAACAACTCCCGGATTGCTACCACTTTCTTACCTATTTCCTTTGCTCTTTTTTCGTATATACCTATTTTTAAATAACAATGACTTCTTTTCTACTTTTTTACTTTCAACCTGCATAAGTACCTACTACTTGTATAGTCTACATGATTATAATATTCTGAACCTGTATTTGGTATAACCTCAGTGCTTGCTATTATTATCGATCTAATCTGGATAGGATAACTTAACATAACCTTAACATAACCCCGTGTTGGTCCGGGCTCCTTTGCAGAATAGACCATCCACCTTCCTTGCCAGGCAGCTCGTAAAAGGCGAGCATAGGCTTACCGTCACTAGCACCGTGACATCTGACTAGGTGGTAGAGTTTCGCAACGACTCGCCCGGATTGGTACCACCGCCTTACCTATTGCTGCCGCCATAACGTCATGAAGTGTTCCGGTTCGGAGGGTAAGGTAGCCGGTAAACTTACTTTTGCTCGAGGCCAAACATCCCGACCTCAGGTTGGCAACGCACCATTACCACCTTTGGTGTCTCTAGGCGGCGTGAATTTCTTACCATCAGGAAATCCGTCTGCTTGTTTGCTTTCCAATATCTTAAAAAAAAAAAGGTTAGAGCCACACCATTATCATTTATGCTATAAGACGTACTTATCTATATATATTATATACTCGTATAAAAGAAAGTCGAGATTATTACAACACTTACAACTCGAGATCTGCTGAACCAATTTTCATGGTTTTTGATTCGTTGGATTCGTCTTCGCCCCGAATAGCAGAATACACCTTAAAAAAAAATCATATCTTTTTTTTGGTTAAAACCAATTACACTGAAAATTGATGGAGAGGTAGATTAGAACCGGGCAAAGGACATGGAGTACTTTTTATCCCTTACAACAGCGAGGAAACTAAGAAAAGCGATATTCTAATTTGTCCCATACAAACTGAACGGGCGGAACGAAGTTCGCCGGAACAGCTAGTATACGATATAAGACGAAATTTTACGTATAAGACCTGCTTATTTTCTTTAAAAAAATTTCTTCCTTCAAGACACATTGGAATATCGTCATAGTAGTGTGGAAATGTTTAAATCTGGATAATCACAAGAGTATCAAACTATGTAGTGAGATTCAATACTAACTTGACCAAATCACACTGTATTCTTTTTTCGTGAGGCCTTAAGAATCATAAGTCTACGTGCTGACTTGCTCTTTATTATGTAAAGCGAGAGTGATAAACACTGACGTATTCAACACTAATTTGACCAGATCACATTGTATTCTTTTTTTGATACAACATAACAAACATAAGTTAACGTGCTACCTTGCTCTTCAGTGTGAAAAACGACAATCATGAGCACTGACGTTAAGGTTATGTTAGTAAGCCCATATCTTTGAAAAACGGTTTGGATGTCACATAACAATAATATATGCAGTGATATACGCGACGCGAAAATTTCCACCATAAAATATGCAATAAAAATCTCGGTAAGTCAAACAAAAGGTTTTAATATCTGTGCGCACCTGATGTTTTAATAAATGCGCTACAAAATTGCAATATTGCCTTTGAAGGCTCGACCGATTTAATACTTGCTCAGGGAGGACGCCGCAACCGACCTGCAGCAGCGGAAATGTGATATCCGTTTGGTGCAACATGTTTATGCTGCCTATTGTAAATAAGTTGTTATAGAAACAAGAAGGGTGATACGATACGTTAACGTAATTTACATTTTTCAAATGAAAAGTTTTTTTCTTTCTTCTGTTTTGGAAAGGGTAAAAACTTCAAAACATTTAATTACTATGAAATGTGATCAATGACTAAAAATCTGTAAACAATGGCTGTAACATGATTTCCATGGTAACGTTGAGCTGATCTGCGATCCGGTTCGCAGCTCCGGATAAACTTGACTCGTGAGCTGATCTGCTGTTGACGCGTATTGATAAGGTTACTCATGTCTAGCGTTGGCCGCCGTCGGATCGGATAGGCGGGGTCTCCCAAACTTGGAGAGACGTCCAGTGCGTAATCAAAAAATCAAAAATAATGTAAAGTTATGTATCACTTGTCGTGTGCTGTGCACCAGCAGCATGCTGTCATTTACTATAGATATATCCAACGCAATGGATCTAAAAGCATGGTCTAAGAAATATCAATATCAATTAATGTTTTTTTAAGTTTTAGTATGAAAAATAGGAAAATGAGAAAAATAAGAAATTCATTTCTTGCCTTTTCCCTATTAAATTAAGATACTTATTAGTAATATCCTTTTAAAAGTTTTATAAATTAATCGAAACTTTTATATATATAATTTTTATTTTAAAATTGCCTTAAAAGTCGAGAAAACCAACTTTACAAATATATCGCCTCTGTGGTCTAGCGGTCTGACTTGACTGCATAAGGTCAAAGTGGGGCATCAATAAGAAAACTGGGTTTTCCAATTTTCTAATAAAAAAAAAGGTCCTAGGGATTTGAAATGTGCCCGGTTGGCGATAGGCTTGCCACCTATCACATTGTGGGACTTAGTGTCTTCGGCTAGTCGTGGGTTCCTCGGGTTGTACCTCTGCCTACCTCTTTGAAGATATGAGCGTTAAGATGCTTTTTCGGTTTTCCTTTTGCACACTTGCACAAAATATGCATATATTAGTTTTCCCACTGGCCAATTGTAATCTCAACAAAATATATTCATCAGATTTTAAACACAAAAAATTACAACCAGATAGAATATCTTATTTGTTGCCCAGAAGTAGTATCAATATAAAATCCGTTCAAAAAGCATTGCGTGAATAAATAAAAATTAGAAAAACGAAATAACAAATATATTACTTTTCTCTTTGCACAGTTGGATAAAAAGTAACTTAAACTGCAATCCCAACAAAATCAATAAAATCAGTTTAGTAGATTTAAAGAACAAATTTATAAAATCAATCTCAGACAAAAATTGTGGCTTGATTGTTACTGAAAATTAAAATATTTTGTTAATACATAGGTTTGTAGGTAAGAGAGATCAATTCGACTTTTAATACAATTCAATAAGCAAACGTTGCGTAAACAAATAAAAATTAAGGCAAAAAATGTACACAAACTATTACCCTCCTCTTTTCGCAACCGGATAAAAAGTTATTTAAATAACACTTTGCTCCGTAGCATAAACTACAATCTAACAAATTTTATTAAGGGTATGCTAAAATACGTCAGCAGTATAATGTGTTTTTCATACAAAGCAATCATGGATCATGGACAAAAATACACAAGATTAACATGAATATGCTTCATAAGACTAGTGTTTCCAAAACACGATTCATTTCACTTTGCTCGATAGAAAAAAAATCAGAAAGTTAACCCTTTTTTGAAAGCAACACCCAACTGTTTACTTCAATTATGAAAATATCGACACCAGATTTAACATAAACATAGATAAGTACTATACCTAAAAGATAAGTGTTTCAGTTTTTATACTTTTTTTCAAATTACTTTTAAAGTGTCAAAAATAGTGATTTGTCTCTTAAGACGCTTACTTTAGAGCGCAATATTTCATAGTAATCATGGAACGGGGGAGTGCGCCGATTGGCTGTTCTGGCTGACTAAGTATGGGGCCTTAAAATCCTTTTACTTTAGTAAATAGGTGAATATAATCAAGAGGTTACAGTCGTTAACAAATTTACGATTGTACGTAATTCGACGAACGTTCCTTAACTTGTAAGTTGGCAAGAAGTTTGAATGTGTAATTAGTTTGCGACTCATTTAAAATGGCCATTTATTATAATAAAGAAGGCTCTGAGAGCCTGAAAACTTGTTATGTAGGTCGCAAAGTTGAGCGCAGAGAAAATGGTCTAGGTATCTTTACAAATTAAATTTTCTTTTTAGTTTCATGCAAATTAGATGATAAAGAGACGAGAGATTTTGGGCTCTAGCCAGAGTTATGTGCAGCTGAAAGTTGGAACATAGTTTAACTTTTTAAGATTTCTTAATAAAATTCTAGGTGGTTACGGAGTTCTGCCGTTAAGGGGTTTTTATCTGACTGATGAGCAAACACACAGAGGTTTGAAGTGAATACTTCTTTAGCGGCTCACTTTTTTTGGAATGGGTAAAACCTTCAAAATTAGCGTCAGGACACGAGACCTGATCGAAAATTCGTAAGACAGATGGAGAGTAAACAGCCGGCGCGGCGTAGGAGAGGAAGTATCCCCTCTCTTTCGTTCTGCTGTGTCATTTAAATGGCGCAGGGCGCTTGTGCGAATGTTCGTGTTGTCAAGTTAGTCTATGATATCGCACTAAATGAATATTGTATTCTGCCACATTATAATATGATAGTACTTTTACAATGTTAAATATTGCAAAATTATTCCAAAATATCAAAAATGCCCAAAGTTCATATTCAAGTTTTCCTTTCTGTTGGCACTCCTGGAGTGCAACCCGTCGTTTTTTTAATAGCAAGAATGGCATCATTTCTTTGAAACTTGAATATGAGAATGAAACATTAAAAGATATGCCAGCTACTCTAGTCCTATAAACGTGATGGGGCAGGATTAGGTAAAGCTGTGTTACTTAAACGAAAAATCTTGCCAACTAACTATAAACTTAAATATTTTTGTCGATAAAAATAAGTGTATTTGTAACCTTAAATTACCGCTAGGTCGTTTCCGAACCAGAAAACTTATTATTAAACTAGCTGTTCGCGCGAACTTCGTTCCACCCATTCAGTTTGTATGGGAAAAATTAAAATATTGTTTTTCCCAGTATCCTTACAATTGAACAGGATAAAAAGTATCCTATGTCTTTCTCCCGGTTTTAAGTTACCTCCCTACCAATTTTCAACCTAATCGCTGTAGCCGTTCTTGAGTTATAAATAGTGTAACTAACACCACTTTCTTTTATATTATATATAGATGAAAAAAAAATGAATCCACTTTTTGCATAATCATCGCATCACGCCTAAACGGATGGAACAAATTAGTGAATCCTTTTTTTGTTGCGTGAGTAACTCTCAGGAGAAGGTGCGAATTAAAAAAAGAACAGGACAATCGCACGGAAAATTGGATAAACAAATTTTAAATATATAAAAATTGTAAGTGGCTGTTAATACAATACAAAGTTCGCCGGATCGGCTAATTCGGCCAATGAAAATGGGATACAATTATAATACTTCCAATTGTTCTGAAGGTATAATATGAAAATTACCATATCAAAAGGTATTAATACTTTTCCCTTTTTGTATGGAGCAGCAGCAAATACGTTTGGGATATAAAATATTCATTTAAATCTGAATTCATATTTAAAATCAAAAAGTAATTTTTGAAGTGAAAACTTCTTTAGCGTCGTTGCGCACTTTTTTTGGAATGGGTAAAAAATTTTAAACTCGCGTCAGTACACGTGACTTGACGTGAGACAGAAATTCGTAAGACAGCGCAGGGCGCTTGCGCGAATAAGACGGCGCATGGTGCTTGCGCGAATGTTCGTGTTGTCATGTTTGAGTACGATAGCGCAATAAATGAATATTGTATTCTACCACATAAACGATAGTACTTTCATACTGATAATTAAAGCAATTCATGCAAAATTATTCCCTAACCATAATAGAATATTAAAATGCACAACGTTGATATTCAAGTTTTCACTTCTGACGGCACACCCGTCGTTTTTTTATTCAAAAAAACTGTTTCCCCATTTTGTTCGAGCTTGGGAATTTGACAAACAAGATCACTGGTGGTGGAATACATCATCTAGACCGGGTCACGGTCAATTGTCTTATCTATTCCTGGTACCATAATATGTTTGGCCCTGCCGTGTTGAAACCCCAGGATGGGGTAGGGGGGGCACATCAGAGCCTTTATCATAAGTTTACGGCTTGCCAAGTTTACTATACTCGCCTCTGTAAATTATTTGTATGAAAAACTTTGAACAGCGCCTCTATCGGTAAATAAGGAAAACACTTTTTTGGACTTAAAGTGTCATAGATTTCGACACGTAACTTACCGAACGTAATCTATACCAACTTATGGTAAAGGCTTAAGAGAGCCCTGCGCTTTTTCGTGTGTATTTTTCGGAGTAAAATAAACGGTAAAATGCTGCAAATTGGCACTGTAAGCAGAAAATATCAAAAACACGCCTTTTCTGAACTTAAAAGACAACAACGCAACATATAAACATATTACAAAACAGTCATAAAACTAAGTCTGTAAACAAAATATTTTAAAAATAATAATTTCTACGTATTGCGTAAAGGATAAACAGAACTCAAAACGAGGTTTATGAAAATTGTTGTATGTTTGTTTATATGTTCACTTTTCACGCAAAAACTGCTGAGGAATTTTCAGCAAATTATGTGTAGCAGTAGCTTATTGTCCGTATTAACATAGGGTGTTTGCCCGGAAAATCTTTCATTTCCACCACTAACCACAAAAAGTCACATACATTTGTGAGTGCGTAAAATATGTAAATTTTGTCACATTTGAAATTCCTGACACGCATGTTGTAACTTCTGTTTTTAATTCTTATCATGTTATGAGCATTTACGTTAGTCAGGTTGTTTTACATGCGTTTTTTAATTAAATGTTTTGGGTCATACGAATATAGCAGGAGTATTTTATCCGAAGTCTGCCACTAAGTTTCTCTATCCGTCATCCTTTCAGAGCTTACAATTTAATGCCAAAAGCCAGAGCCGGATGAAGCCTGTAAGGGGCCCTCCCTTTTTAAAAATATTGTAAAATTTACGGTTATTTTTGCAATTTCAGAATTTCAAACATCTTTTATATAATATCAAGGTTAAAAACACAATAAAACAAACGTAATAATTTTTTCTTCAATTCATACCTACACCCATTTTACGATTCTACGAATATCAAAGACAATATATTTACTAATCTTTGCGAATATTCAACAGTAGGGTATCTAAATAACTCAGCAGTTTAACAGTCTTAAAGTTAAACAAATCAAATATCTTGAGATCGTTCATTTATAAAAAACATATAATAATCTATCGGTATAAAATTTTACATCAAAAAATTTTCTTCGGGGCCCTTGCTCGTCGGGGGCCCCAGGCCATGGCCTAGTCTGGCCTATTGGGTAATCCAGCACTGCCAATACCATTGACGTGTGGCGATCCTCTCCCATGCTTCCGTTCCAATTAAGTATAAATCTGCTTATATATTTGGGGAAAATACTAAATTTTTGTGTACACAATAGACATGCTTATCTAAATCGAAGCCGGTTTTTTGCTAAATTATACATATCATCTTATAAGAAACCTGAAAATCTGTTCAATAACAGTGAACAATACTTTGAACATCACGAAAAGATACCAAATTCAGCGAAATGGAACAGTCATCACAATACATGGCACATAAAAACAAGATAATAAATATTCCCCGGCGACTCCTTCACACGCAACAAAACAACCATTAAACAGGAGATCCGAGTTTACGGTTCGCGGGTAGATGTGAAATCTATTTGCTTGGTAGTATCGTGCGATATGACGTATTGAAAGTATCGAAGTATCGATATTTTATAGCATTAGCCAGCCAACAAGCGCACGTCTCTCTATATATATTATAGGTAGAAGATATATATGCGTCACTGGCCTGTGGCCGGGATATTAGGCCTATGCCTACTGCAAGTCAATCAGCTACCCTGATAAAAACCGAATCAAAATCCGTTGTGTTATTTTAGAGGTCTAAACAAAGAGACGGACAGGAAGCGATTTTGTTTTATACTATGTAGTAATAATACAAAAATGACTTCTAGATAATAGTTGGATAAGACAGATGCTTAAATATCGACACGTTTTATCGTGGATTCAGGGTTGTCACAATTACAAAAATCTGAACTAATTACATCACAATTTCCTTTAAAAAAGAGATGATATACCTTCCACGACTTACAAATGAACTAATTTTGAAATGTTGAAACGATCAGTTTTTGCAAATTCATCAAATGATGGTTTTGAAGATGTTGACGAAACAAAAGGCTCCTTTCTTCCAAGAAAAATGTGATGATAACATATATCTTTTTTGTTTTAAATCACACATATGGATAGATTAACACCAAGGTCTTTCCTATCTTTCCCTCTAAAGTATCCGTGCTCGCCAATATCATATTTTGTATAGGAGAGTAGGGTTATCGACAGATTTGCTCAAGTGGCCTAAAGTCTCGGCTGGCGACCCAAGTTTCATCTATGGTATATCTAGCGTAACACAGACCAACAGTTTATTTGTAGTAGCTAACAACATACGTATATATCTTCACGACAAGGCCCTTACGAGTTAGGCAGAGAGTATCGAGTTTAAAATCTCACGTTCCTTGTCGACCTGCCTTTATTCCGCCACATTCGTTAGCATAATTTTCATACAAACACGCTTTAGAAACTTTTCACAACACCCTCGGATAATGCCCGAATGGTGTGATCATGGTAATTATTCCACGACCTAGGTCTCCCCAAGTCCAAGTTGTCGACGCGCACAAATACCACTTGTATAGTTCAAGTGAATAAAGATTTTTCTGATTCTAATACCTACATCCACCCACATTACTTTTGAAAAGGTGATAGGGCTTCGAAATTGCGTTTTCATCGGAGTTGAATAACTGCTATAAAAAAGGCAAATAATCACAGAAGTTGAAAAATATATAATGTGGTGTCGTGGGACACCAGGTAAGAACGAAGTTCCTTCGGCTAATTTAGAATCGACATACATACATATCTTCACGCCAAGTCCCTTACGGGGTAGGCAGAGAGTATCGAGTGCCAGACCTCACGATCCTGACAAACCTGTCTTGCTTCCTTCACATTCATT
>NJDD01000074.1:42411-53760 GCA_002245505.1 Calephelis nemesis | reverse complement strand
GCCTCCAGGGAACGCCCTAACCCGCTCTGCGGTACTTTTTCGGGCCAGAATTGCAGTCCAATGGACTGGCAGGGATCGCGACGTGCACGCTTCTGGCCAATGACCAATCGACATAATTTATGAGTATATACTATGCATTGGCGGGGTGGAGTGAGGAAGAAAGAAAAAGGTATTATACACTACTCGCTTGTGTATACGGCTATCGCGCCTGCGCACGTCTCATTTAACGGTTTTATTCCACGGACTTTTTTACGGTTTTTTCTTACGGTTTTTATTATCACATATTTTTCAGTTCGGTCGCGCAGCAAAATCCCTATCTCCCCCAAGCCTGCCCGTAAGGAACTTTGTAAAAAAAATTGTAATCTAACTTTAAAAGCCAATAAACGTTTACAAAACAACTTTTTTACTCACACATTTAAAAATATGGCCAATAAGGTAATTGTCAAAACGTACACGTTCGCGGCCAATACAGAGATATATAAGTGGTGTATTCGTATTAGAAGTTCGTAAAGAGAGCCTGCGACGTTTGTAGATGTATCTTTTTACAACTTCATAACGTTTTCGTAAGGATATTTTATAGTAAGTAATATGTGGACGAAATTCTAAGCACGAATTTTAAAGCAACGTGGATTCAAATTGAATTTGAACCTTGCTCTCCCTATTCCCTATTTGAAATGGAGAATGTTGATGTATTTAAGTAGTTCTTTTTTCGAAATCTAAGGCATGTTGTAGAGGTGGTTCTGTAGCTATAAATTTGATTGAGATCGGACAAGTGTTTTTTTTTAAATAGTTCGTATTAAAACCAAATCATTAGTTTAAAATTATTATTTGTAAACTATGGTTTTTATTTTAGTCGCCTCTGTGGTCTAGCGGGTCAGGTGTTGGACTTGACTTCATGAGGTCCCGGGATCGATTCCCGGGTCGGGCAACAGAAGGAAAGTGTGGTTTATTTAATTTTCTAATAAAAAAAATGTTGCTCGGGATTTAATGTATGCCCGGTTGGCGATAGCCTTGCCACTCATCACAATGAGAGACTTAGTGTCTTCGGCTAATCGTGAGTGCCCTGTTTGTGCCTCTGCCTACCTTTTCGAGGATATGGACGTGAAAATACTTTACTTTCTGTTTTTATCAAGAATGAAAAATAGTAATGCTATTTGATAGATTTGCATAGTTGCATTTTCAAATGCTCGCCGTTTTGGCTAGTATCTGCTATGCACTCGAAACCTTGTACAACTTTTCTAAAGTTTAACAGTAAAACTGTAAAAATCGACCCCTGCTAGTTTTGAAATGGTCCCACAAAATTTTTATCAACATCCTACAAGTAGTTTTTGAGTTACACCTGACAATGCATATATTTTTAACCGAGTTCATAAAAATGAGGAGGTTTTCGTTTATTTTTTTATGTGCGTACACAGATTTCTCCGAGGTTTCTGAACTCATTTAAGTTATTCTTTGTTTTTTGTTTGATGCCGAATAGCTTCGAATTGGTCACATAAAAATTCGGTTCAGGTAGGCCTATTAATTTTTATTTTATGAGCATTGTTCATCTATGTTCACCTATCACGACGTTTATTTTTATTAAAATAAATCTTATCAGCACTGAACTAAAAAGTGTTCAATAAAAAGCGACTTCAAAACTAAAAAGTAAAAAATATTACTAATGTAATATTTACCTACTGAATACTACCTATTATTTATATGTGCCATTTACTAATATGTGTTTTTTAATTTTTGTTTAGAAGTCGGTTTTTATTAACGTAGTTATTTTTATTCACTTATCTTAATCACGGCTACAGCTTTCATTATTAAGAATAAATCAAAACTATTAATAAGATGTTGATAAAATTTATGTGTGACTAGCTTCTGCCCACGATTCCGTCCGCGCGGATGTCGGTCTTCGCGTGATAAAACTGAAAAAATAAGATTTTTTATGTGTTTTTCCAGAATAAAAAGTATCCCATTTTATGACCAGGATAATAAGGTATTATTATACCAAGTTTCATCGAAATCGAACCGTTAGTTTTCACGTGATGCCTGAACATACAGACAGACAGACAAAAACTTTTTTAATCACATATTTAGGTTTGTTATCGATCCAGTAACGCCCCCTGCTATTTATTTTTTCAATGTTTTCAATGTACAGAATTGACCCTTCTACAGATATTTTACATGTATATGATATTTCATTAGTTCATTTCCAATAAGAAATAATCAAATCGACGTGGTAATGTGATAACTGTAAGTCGGTTTATTTCAATGGATTCTTATATTGTATACTTATTTGTATAAATGTACGGGTGTCATCGTTGTTTAACATGAAGATAGAGTTTTCGTTTTCGACATTGATTCATGCTTAGCCCTCAGCCCAAACATTAACAGTTAATTCTAAGATAGTCGCACATCTGCCGATTTTACGACGAAACTTGGGACTGGTTGTACTTGCAATATAATTTATACGACACCCCACACGATAACAAAGTTCTAAGAAAACAATACAAGATAAAATTAGGTCACGTTTTAGTTCAGATGGTGTCATTGGTACGAAATAATATATTCTAGGAATAGAGATTACGACTTTATTTCCTTATATCATGCCTTATGGAACACCAAATTAAAACGTTTCAGTAGTGTAAACAGATGTTCGAACTATCATCATCAGCCGGAGGACGTCCACTGCTGGACATAGGCTTCCCCCAAAGAGCGCCACAAGTCACGGTCACCAGCCGCTTGCATCTAGCGGCTACCCGCGACTTTGACCAGATCATCAGTCCACCGAGTGGGAGGACGTCCAACACTACGTCTTCCGGTGCGTGGCCGCCACTTCAGAACCTTTCTTCCCCAACGGTTGTCGGTTCTGCGATCAGTGTGGCCTGCCCATTGCCACTTCAGCTTGCTAACTCTCTGAACTATGTCAGTTACTCTTGTTCTCTTGCGGATCACCAAATTACGGATCATATCTCGCAGAAAAACACCGAGCATAGCTCTCTCCATAACACGCTGAGCGACTCTGAGCTTATTTAAGAGGCCCACATTTAACGGCCAATTTACAATTCCATATGTCATCACTGGTAACACACACTGGTCGAAGACTTTCGACTTTAGGCTCTGCGGTAATTTGGACAAGAAGATACCCTTTACCTTCCCGAACTATCTACGCTATCTAAATAACATTAATTGTACTTGTACTTGCACTGTGTAGGTTTTTGTCAAATTCCTACAAACAGCCGACGATGTAAACAATGTACTTTAAACAGGTAATAAAACATATAGTTGTAGTGTGTTGGAAATGATATCTGCGATGTTAAACAAACTGTATAAGGTAATTAAAAAGTGAATTAATACTTCATGTTACATATAAAAGTAACATATTTTGTATCAGTTAACAATAATAACGAAAGAATTAGCAGCAAATATTTTATCAGTTAACAATGACGATAAAAGAATTAGCAGCAACTATTTTCTCAGTTAAAAATGATAATACAAATATTGGCCTGAAATCATTTATCAGTTAATAGTGATGATAAAAAACTAGCATCAAATCTTTTATCAGTTAACAAATATGATAAAAACTATCTTTTTTAACTAAATAATATATGATTTAAATGGTGACATTTTTGTAACCACACAATTCGGATATAGATTTTCCACAAAATTCCGCTCTATTTCTAATATCGTCCCTTTTAAAATTACCAAAATATAATGCAGTTAAAACCAAATAACTTATCCCAGGCAATTTATCTCAGTGTTTTTGGCCCACAGGATCTCGTAAATCAGAGGATATTACTGATTCCAGTGTTAAATTATTGTTAAAGTTTCCAACCTTTTATGTAATTATATTTATTGAATTTTTTATAGGATTAGGTACCTAATAAGTATACACCTCTGATGATGGTAAGAGAAAACCGTGGCCTATAGACATCTTAGATGTTACAGGTGCGCTATCACGTGGCCGGGATGTTACATTGAATTTGCAAGTCTACCGTCTACTATCCGGACTGGCACATGACATTGCCGAGACGGATGTACTTGTATATACACTACTTTAACACTTTTACAATTTTTGTCAGACTATTTTTTTGTTCGGACTTATCTCTGAAACGGCTGGACTGTAGTAAAGTGTAACTAAGACTATTTTTATTTTGGAAAATAAACATTTTTTTAATTCCACGTGGACAAAGTCACTGGCTGAGGTAGTTAATAACAAATAAGGTTCAATTCTGTTTTCAATCCTTCAAAAATTAGCGGAAGTTAGGCGAAATGTGAGGAACACCTGATATCTTCAGTTTATTGTTCCCTCGGCGTGGGAGTTTCGTTATTTTAATATTAGTAAAAGGTCAAGCGTTTTCATTTCTTCTGAAATCTTTATCAGACAGAAAAAACATTTCAAAAACTAAGAGAAATGAAACATTTATTTTATACAGAGCGCTCTTGTGCCGGCTATGTAATGCTTAAATCTATCACCGGATCTAAACGATATTATTAATGGAATTTATACTTTTAGTTGTCGGCTATTGGTGGAACTTTTTTTCACATTATCTACATTTTAACATTATTTATCTTACACTTCTAGTGTGGATACTTTACTGTGTATCTTATTATTAAATAATTTTAGTTTAGCAAAATCCTGAAAGAATCGCTATTATTTTATTTTTAGTTCGAAATTTAGCTTCCAAGTAATCTAAGCGTGCAAAAAATATACAAATTTTAAAGGTTGAGCATAACCCAATAACAATACGCCAGATCCCGATAAATTTTCATGGGATTACCTCTGAACTACGAACAATAATTTTAAAGGTATCTTCACGCCCGTATCCCCGCAGAGGTAGGCAAAGGTACAATCAGGCCACCCACGATGAGCCAAAAGTATTTAAAAAGTTCGACCAGGTGGCAAACCTACGCTGTTACACTACTACTACGACACTACTACTGCTATACACTCTATGTTGTTCGTATTAGAAAAATAACTACGTAAATAAAACCGACTTCAAAACTAAAAAGTAAAAAATAATAATGATTTAAAATTAATTATATACTACCTACCTACTACTTACATGACGAGCTATTTAGTAATAGGTTTGAAGTAGGTGCCAAGCCTTAAACTAATAATTATAAGTAAATATTAAATTAGCTTCCCACCGACTTCAAACCTATTAGTAAATGGTACATAAAAAATGCTTTTAATAGTAGGTAACTAACTACAAAACAAATAATATCATAACATTTTGAAGTAATAACTAATAGATATTTAATGAAACTCTTACAAAAAATATTTCTTTAGTCCAAATGTCGTTTATAAAATTAAATATGAACACTAAGGTATTTCTCGAACAGATTTGACAAGAGTTATGAAGAAATTTTGTTATAATAAATGAGATATTTCGTAAGCGTTGTTTCAATCTTATATATTCTTGATACGATGTATAACCTTTTATTCACTTTTTAAATATTAATCAATAAATAAACCCTAGAGAAATCGAGAAAATTACTTAATTTTTGTGTACATAGATGACGTAATCATTAAAATCAAAGTCAGTTATTTGCAGTTTTACTGCTCTTAAATCTGGTCATAATTTCAACTTATAAAACCCAAAAAAAATATTCTAAAATATGCGATTAATTTTATTTTTATATTAAATACTGGCTTCTTTCTTAAAATGTTATTTTATTTTATTTTATTTAAGAGTCATCACTTTCCACCAACCAACAGTGTTCGAATATTTTATAATGTATTTTATCTCAAAAATCAGAATGGATACAACAAAAATGATGATAGCTCTTTGTAAAAGCTATTTCTTCTCTGTGGTATAGCCATCTGGCGTCGGACTTGACTTCTTAGATTCTCAGATTCGATCCCCATGTCAAGCAACATAAAAAAGAAAATGTACATTTTCAATTTTCTATTAAAAATAACTTTGCCCGAAACTGGATATGTGCCCGGTTGGCTTTATGCTCACATTGTGGGACTTATCTATGAGAGTGTTCAGCTAGTCGCGTGTGCCCCGGTTGTACCTCTGCCTACCAATTTGAGAATATAATAGCACGTATAAGCTACTAGAAATTCACCAATCTGCAAAACGAGATAGAATAGTTAGTTAGTGGTACACTGACGTTGTAAAAACAAAGAACGCCAGTATTGCAGCGCTGCAGACAGCGCTTTGTAAAGCGAGGATTTCATTTGGGTCTATACAAGGGAATTCGATGGGTTCATTTTTACTTGGAATCTATACTTTTCATTGTCAGTACTTGATGAAATTCCATTGTATATACATTTATTGACCGCTTCGTTGGTCGAGTGGCTAGCGTACTCGCCTAACTGCATCGACGAATCGCGAGGCTCGGGTTGATTCCCGACGGGGGCAGGCATTTGTGTAATGAACATTTAGATTCATTGATTTATCATGAATTTCCGGGTCTGGGTTTTTATTAAATGTATTCTGGTATCTATTTAAGTATTTCTATGTATTAGTATCGTTGACTAACACCCGTAATACAAGCATATAATAAGCTTACTTTGGGGTTATGTGTATTTGTGTGACTTTTTCCAGGGATATTTATTTATTTAAAGTCAGCTTTGCAAACTATGACAATACTTTTTATTTAGTTTTTACTATTTTTAGTTAGTTTTCACGGCTTTGGTCCATGTATTGCATACTGCCACTAGCAGTAATAAGTTACAAGCGTTACAAGAATCTTTGTATAGATCTACGCAATAAAAGCTTTTCCAAAAAAAGTGTAAGATGAAGGTGTGGTCACTTTTGACTACAATTAAGTTATACTTTTAAGGGACGAAACACGTATGCGCGTTGCGGCGCCGCGCCGCTAGCATCAGCAGTAACGTCAGTGCCGATTGTAGCGACACTGCACTATTTATATGTTTTAAACAGAGTAATATCTGTTTAATGGCGTACCTACATACCTTTACGACAAGACCCTTTCGGTAGGCAGAGATAAATGACGTATTTTTATTTATTAGCTATATTGATATTTACACTATTTTTAGGAAAAATGTCGACTTAATGCCTGTTTACAACATAATTAAATCTCTGAGTGCAGCCGGTCGAACACATTAGAAGTAAAATAATACAAATTAGATACAGGAGTATTCGAATTTCACGCCCATATCCCCGAAGACAGCAGAACTAGACTAGCAGAAGACACTAAGTCCCACCTATCACAGGTGGCAAGCCTATCGCCAACTGGGCACATAGCCAATCCCGAGCAACATTTTTTTTATTAGAAAATTGGAAAAACAAAATTTTTCTTTTTGTTGCCCGACCTGGGATTCGAACCCAGGACCTCATGCAGTTAAGTCCTACACCTGATCCGCTAGACCACAGACGAGTTGACTGCATGTTGTCTACTTTACGTCCGCACTCAAAAGACAATTAATATTTAATCCCAGAACATTTTAGTATAGAAAAAGTCAACTGAATGCCTGTTTAAAACATAGTTTAAATCTCTGAGTGCTGCCGGTCGAACACATTAGAAGTAAAATAATACTACTTAGGTAATTAGGAATTTAAACTAATTTTATTATAAAGTTTTGAAACTTTACTAGCAATATTTCACCCAAATAACTCAATACAACATAATTATTCGCGTTAATTTGATTGTCGATCTCGAGAATTAATATGCGGGGTTCTGTACACGACCGCCATAAATATGAGACCTCTCATTAACCCCGCATATTACTAACCCCAAGGGTCATTCCAGAATTATTCATGTTTTAACGAGCTAGCGTACACGCTTACATGACATGAGTTGCTGAAACTTAGGTCTCTTATAGCCTGCAGTCCTAGCAAGGAAATTTCGCGATTTCGAGTAGTTGAATCAAATAATCTCGAAAATAATATAAGGAGATCGGATCACAAAACTGAAGGCATTGAAGACAGATTTGACGCGTTTTCGATATTTTTTGATAAGTCCGCATCTCTCTTGGTGGTTAGAAACAGCTGTCGAATACAAATTTAATTGCCATCTTTGTACGTTGCTTTCATATGACCGGGTCTTACGTATGGGAAGTAGTAGCACACGTACCCTATAGTCTGGTCATGTTGCGTTGTTAGAAATCGGACGAGCTACTGCACACCGAGTTACGATATTTAACATCGCGCGATATTATCACATATAACGAAATATTAAGCTTTAGATTACCGAAATTTATAACTAGTGCAGTGAATCAAACTGAGTCGACATTAGAGGACTCTTCTCTAGTAAATTGTATGGTTTGGTACCACAACCTTACCTTTTCCTTTCATTAGATCTTGTCCATGTCATGTTTCTTTTTAAAATGTAGGGTAAAACGTCAGCACCTGACATTTATTATCAACATCCGGAAACCCGTCTCCTTTCGTACGTTCCAAAAAATATCTAGAAACCATGCGTATTTCATACCCTAATGCGTTATTAATAATCTACAATTGTTTGTTTATATGTATATATTTGCGTATGTACAACAGAATATAATGATTATATACCTATATGTATCTATAAGAACAGAGATTGTTTTGACTTTTAGTTCTTTTTACCATATGACTACTTAAATTATCGATTCGACTTCGATTCGAAACTACGAAATGTTCATGATAGGGCTACTGTTGATGTGAATGGAGATCTCCCGCTTAAAGCCTGACATTGAATAATTAAGAGTCATATTGCGAGGTTGCGATCAAAGCTTAAGACAAACTTCAGAGGTAAATAGCCACGTGACATCTTAGTGTAATTAATGTACTAATTCGTTGTCTTGCATTTTGCAGTTCTGGTACGGCTTTATGAATCCTAAATTTTTAACTGCCTCGCTGGTCGAAGGCTACCGTCAGTAACCAACGCTACCGGCCACATGGAATCCACTTCTGGTTCGATTTCCTGCAGAGGCAAGTATTTGTGTGACGTATATAAATGTCTGAATCCGATAGTTTGAGTGTTTATACACTAAATATTTGTAATGTAGGCCACCATAAACAGGTAGCAGAGCGCAATTTAAGCATTTTGTTAATTTTTGTATGTCTGCATGACTTTCTTTATATTTGTATATCCTTCTGTTTATTTTTAATCCCGCGGTGATTCTAGTCAAATCTTCTTCTATAAATCTTCTGCAGGTGCGGCGATGGTTAAAGCCTATTTTTTATCTAATCTACTTAACTGGGTTCCTGATGGTGAAGGAGAAAAGACAAAATGAAAATTTAACTGTAATTTGTAAAAATGTAGTTCGATTTTATTTATTATTTTGTGTGGTACACAGTCACGTAATAACTTCAGGGTGATAAGTTTGAAATTTCGAAGATACAGACAAAAAACTCTGCAATAGCTTTTAAAACCTAAGACTCGGAACAAAAACATTAAAATAAGTAGGTAATTCACGACCGCCTCGTGGTCGAGGGGCTAGCGTATATGCCTAACTTAATCCATCAACCTTAAGACTCGGGTTTGATTCCCGACGGTGGCAAGCATTTATTGTTACCAATTCGGTTGAGTCATTGCGAAACTCTACCACCTAGCCAGATGTCACGGTGTTAGTGACGATAAGCCTATGCTCGCCTTTTACGAGCTGCCTGGCAGGAAGGAAAGATTTTCTGAACAGATCATCATTAAATATAGATAAATGGCTATCCTACCAGTAGATATGCACTCACGGTCTAAAATGCCGGTCGTAATAAGACGACGGAACAATAACGTCTATGGTGTAGATAGGTTATGATATTCTCTTAATATCTGGGGAGGGGGAGGATATTTTAACTTAAAAAGTGTTTTTCCTTATTTCGATTTTATTGACAGATATTAAATTTGCTTCATCTGTTTTAGACGAGTAATCTCTTAGCAATGTTTTGAAAAATAAAACATTAATGTTGGTTGGAGGGAGGTTTTGGAAGTATTCAAAACGTAATTGTGTCGATAATTGTACTTATTTTGGGACACCTAGGCAAACATTTATTGCTACTATCAATATATCCTATCGTTTTCGAGTCCGAATGCCCACTTCATTCTTAATAATCCATGGAACAAAATGTTTAACACAAAAGATAAAGGTAATAATTTTTTGAACACAAAATTATTAACTTAAAAATAGTATTTGTAGCTAAGCGGTCTAGTGGTCCAGGTGTTGGACTTGACGTCCCGGGTTCGATTTCCGGTTGGACAACAAAAAGAACATGTGGTTTTTCCAATTTTCTAACAAAAAAATACGGCCGGTTGTCGATAAGCTTGCCACATATCACATTGTGGGGCTTAGTGTTATCGGTTAGTCATAGGTGCCTTGGTTGTGCCTCTGCCTACCTCTTCGAGTATATGGGCGTAAAGATGTTAGCTGCAATAAATAAATAATAACAAATTAATAAATATCCCTGGACAAGGCACACGAATTTAATCTAACCCCAAAGTAAACAATTTATATGCTTGTGCTATGGGTGCTAGTCAAGAACTCTAATACTTAGAAATACTTAAATAGATACCAGAATAAATTTTATAAGCACCCAGACCCGGAAATGCAGACATCTAAATGTTCATCACACAAATGCCTGCCCAGTCGGGAATCGAACCCGAGCCTCGCGTTTGGTCGATGTAGTTATGTGTGTACATTAGCCACTCGACCAACGAGGTGCAATACTAGAGTAATATCGAAACAGATATGTTAGTAGGATACACGATCTCAAATTTAAGTTGTATATAAACTCAAAAGTGACTTCGTTAATAGTAGAAGGAACGCATGAGCCTGGTGACGCTAAATGAATTTGTGATTGTTCGTCCAACTTGTGGAAGGCTTGTTATTACTTTTGCTGTACCTTGTTACCGCAGTTTATAATTTTGTTTGTTGTTGACGATATGAATGGGATTTATTGGAGAGAGTTAATTATTATAAAAGAACGACAAATGATCGTTTCATTTTTTGCAAAATGTGATTGCTATTTTTATTTATTAGTTGTCATCTTCGGATTTTGTCTTGAGCGCTATATAAAGCAGGAAACACATATCTATCACAAGACATCATCTATCTAGAATCTAGATAATGATAGTCCACTGAGCCTTGCAAACTACCGGACGTAAGACGCGGACGTGACCTTGAGAGAGATTCCGCACTACACCCGATCCGAATCCGATCCGAACCCGCAAAAATATATATCTAAAAAACTCGGACTAAATTCGGACGGAAATATGACATGACAGAGATCGGATCTAGTCGTGCATGACCATAGCAATAGTTCTACGGCTGATACAGACCATATTTTCACGGGTTCGGGTCGGATTCGGATCGGACTCAGTGCGGAATCTCTCTCAGCCTTGCAAACTATCAGACGTATGACGTGGACGTGACCTTGAGTGTTCGGACGTCCGAAAGATGTTTGATGCGCTTGA
>NJDD01000074.1:25870-37725 GCA_002245505.1 Calephelis nemesis | reverse complement strand
GTAAGGTAACAAAATTTTTAACACACACATTCCACAAGTAAATATCTACTATTTCATTTCAACATTATTTCTGCTATTTTCTTTGCCGAGAAATAACCCAAATGTTCTTCTTCTTCTTCTTTTACAAATATGGTTTTCGATCGTTTTTCACAACTTATTTAGCCAATAATAAGTTGGTTTATTCCTATACCGTCATTAATCAATATGGATATGGAGTAAAGCGGTGGCTTCGTTACTCAAGCACATCTTGTGAGATTTGACGGCAGCGAGGAAATAGACGATACACTAATTTATTTATGATTATTTCATTTGGGCACTTTCACTGAACAAAATTAAACTAATTCCAATCTAAATTAGGCAATTTCTCTCAATATAAACAAGAATTTCAATAACAATGAAAATATACGACGCCGTCGTGAATGACATCTTTATTCACGACGGCGTCGTATTTTTTTCATATTTCATTTCATGGCGCCAAAACCCAAATGGTACCTATAGAAACATTAATTACGTAAGTAAGTAAGAGTAAGTGATTTTCTATGTTTGGCAACATTAGCAGCGCCGTCCTTTGTGCGCAAACTTACCCTGCGCGCACTTTAACTTTCTTACACGTATCTATATAAATAAAAATGAACCCCAATTTTTTAAGGCCATCGCTTCACGCCAAGATGGATCGACCAATTTTGTTAATTTTTTTTTGTTGTGTTCGTTATTGTCAGCAGAAGGTTTTCATAAAAGAAAATCCGGAAAAATTGCAAGGGACATGGGAATACAATACTTCAACAACCGTGACATCTGACTAGGTGATAGAGTTTCGCAGCGACTCATCCGGATTGGTACCACCGCCTTACCTATTTCTGCCGCCATAACGTCCAATGCTTGCCGTAAACGTGTTCCGGTTCGGAGGGTTAGGTAGCCGGTAAACTTTCTTCTGCTCGAGGCCTAACATCTCGTCCTCAGGTTGGCAATGCACCATTACCACCTTTGGTGTCTGTAGCCGACGTAAATATCTTACCATCAGGAAATCCATCTGCTTGTTTACCTTCCAATATCATAAAAGAAGTAAGCTGTAAATGTCAAGCGATACGAAGTTTGCCGAGTCGGCTAGTAAATAATAAAATGGTATTATTATTCAAAGTATGCAGCCACGTTTACATTCACTTCTATATACTCAAGTAGCGAAAATTATTTTAATAAGCCTTTGTCACATTTTAAATAAGAGTTTTGCTTGTAAACGTTACTTTTTATACACAAACAAACTTATCTTTTGTAATGTCTTCATTAAGTTTAGTTAATTAATTAATTTCTGATTACTTTTACAGAGTGATGTAACTTTGGTGTTTTTGTGAATGGACGGATACATTAATGTTTCTAATTCATTATTATTTTGCATTTGGTTAAATAAATGTTCAACAAATATAGAATTTTCTTTAATTTACAAGCAGCAATTTATAATAGCAATATTATAGGCAGAGTTAATTTATGTCACACGAGCGAAGACGTTCCGTGTTGCTAGAAAAAAAAAATATTGTGTTTTGATCAAAATGAATTACTCAATATAAAGAAAGATATACTTACTTATTATGATTTTTAAAATTGATTGTATGTGTATAATGCATATTTTACCAAAGTGGGGTACACAAGTAAAATATTGCGTAGCAAAAAAAATAATCTGTTTCTCCCGAATTCCTTTGTAGTCAAACACTTTTGTTTCGTGTATATGTATTGTTAGTTAATATATGTATATGTATTATTTCAGGTTATGCATTTTTGTATTTTAGTGTACATTTAATTTACTTTATAAAACGTGTATGTATTATATGAAACAAAGTAATATGTGTATTAGATTAGTATAAGTTTAGATATGTTTTGTTTTTTGAAGCCCTACCTTAGTTTTTAAATAAATTATCTCCTTCCCCCTAAGAATGTTTGGCAAAGATCGTTCTGAAGCGATAAGACCGCCTTTTTGCACCTGAGTTAAGTATTATAAGTGAAAGAGTATCTATGTATTATTTTTAAATTGTGGTACATAATAAAGTGTATTCATTCATTCATTCATTCACAAAGTCATTACCGCAGTCGTGATTTCGTATTTACTTAATATTATAATTGTAGTTGAGTCTAGATTCGAGATGTTCAAACTTACAAAGTGATTTTAGCGTTGTTTTTACAATTCAAGTATTCTGAAATTGTTTTCCATCTGAATCAAACTACCCGTACTTGTTATTTTAATAATTTAAACGTAGCTAAACTGCAAAATCATACCTTTACTTCCTTTGCATAACACATTAAAATATACGAGAAATTGCAGCTGCAGAAGTTCACCTAGTTCGCCAAAGTGTTGAGAAGTTTGCATTCGTCTTCCCTTTTCCTGTTGCCATGGTCTTATTATTCGACAATAGCTTATTATTTGCCTGTACTTAAGAGGAGAGTACACCTCGACAGCAGTCGCTTCTGTGGTCTAGCAGTCCCGCGGTTCGACTTGTATTCTTGAGGTCCCGGGTTCGATTCCCGGGTCGGGAAAAAAAATAGAAATTGAGCATTTTCAATCCAATGCGAAAGCTAGTATGTTTGTTACTCCTTTATGCAAAGACTGCTGAACCGAATTTCATGAAATTTGGAAAACACATTAAGGGTAACTTGAATTAACACATAGTTGTAGAGTTTTTATCTCAAAAAATATTTCTGTGAGACCATAACCACGTGTTCAACGCCGCGGGCAACAGTTAGTTATTGTCTTCGGCTAGTCGTGGTTGCCGTGGTTGTGCCTCTATGGGGATATTGGCGCGAAGAAACATACATACACCAGTTACATTTATACGGTGTCTATAGGCAACAATTTTCCTATACCTGCAGGGGTATATCTATACCATCTGCTTTTTTTGTTAATATATTGGAAGGCAAACAAGCACACGGATTTCGTGATGGTAAGACACCAAAGGTTTCTACCTGGTGCGTTGCTAACCTTAGGCCGGGTTGTTAGGCTTCGAGCAAAAGTAAGTTTACCGGCTACCTTACGTGTCGCTGCGAGACTCTACCACCTAGTTACATGCCACGTTGCTAGTGACGGTAAGCCTATGCTCGCCTTTTACGAGCTGCCTGGCACAAGAATGCAGATGGTCTATTCTGAAAAGGAGTCCGGACCAACACAGGGAAAATTGGAACATATTGGAAATCTTATAATACGATAAGTATTATTTTAAAATCAGTTCTAAAGCAGTCTCAGAAAGCTTGCTATTTAATGTCCCCATTTGTAATATCGATAAGTAATGTCATCGTTACTTTTGAAAAAGCTATGGAAATATTGGGACAGATAATTTTTGTAAAACTTTCATCAATCACTCGGCTCTGTCGAAAGCAGCCATGATTCTCAGTTCATTAGAAAACGATTATGTTTAATTTGGGAGCCGAATCCCTTTTGTTGGGATGGGAAATTCATTTCTTCCGTTATTTCATGATTTTAGGATTTGATAAATTATTTGAAATATTTTTTACCTGTGACATTAAAGGGGTGTTATAAATTTGATGTCAGTGTATTTATTATTCAAGTGAAATTTCTTTAGAATCGTTGTGATTTCAAACCGAATGCAACGGAACAAACGACAGGTAGAGACACAAATACAAAAATGTGTAGGATTAAATATAAATATTCATCTCATTCTTTTGTCGATTTACTGAAGTTTCACTTCTATCGCCTGTGAATAGCACGCACACCTTTTTTTATGTTTTACCTGCGACAGTAAAGGGGTATTATAAATTTGACGTCAGTGTACCTAGTATTTTATATTTTTTACCTGCGACATGAAAGAGGTATTAAAAGTTTGACGTCAGTGTACCTAGTATTTTATATTTTTTGCCTGCAACATGAAAGGGGTATTATAAGTTTGACGTTACTGTACCTAGTATTTTATATTTTTTACCTGCGACATTAAAGGGGTATTATAAGTTTGACGTCAGTGTACCTAGTATTTTATATTTTTTACGTGCGACATTAAAGGGGTATTATAAATTTGATTTCAGTGTATCTATTGTATTATATTTTGACCGCCTCATTGGTCGAGTGGCTAGCGTACACGCCTAACTACACCGACTATCCGCGAGGCTCGGGTTCGATTCCCGACGGGGCCAGGCATTTGTGTGATGAACATTTAGATGTCTGCGTTTCCGGGTATGGGTGTTTATTAAATTAATTCTAGTATATATTTAAGTATTTCTATATATTAGTATCGTTGACTAACACCCATAACACAAGCGTATAATTTGCTTACTTTGGGGTTAGATTCAATTTGTGTAACTTGTCCAGGGATATTTATTATTATATTTTTTTACCTGCGTCATGAAAGGGGTATTATAAATTTGATATCAATTTATCTATTATTTTATATTTTTAACTCCGACCGAAAAAGAGAGTTGTTATAATATGTTTGACGTGTCTTCGTTTATTTCTTTCTGTAACATCATAATTTACTGGCGTGATAATGGATGTGAAGGAAGCAAGGCTGATCTGCCAGGACCGGGAGGTTTGGCACTCGACACTCTCTGCCTAAATCGTAAGGGACTTGGCGTGAAGATATGTATGTATGTAACATTGTAATTTTGTTCAAGGACTGACGTGAGCTAAATGGTCGTTACATAGCAAATAGATTTTATTGAGGGTTATGAAAAATTATATTTTGGTAATAATTTGTATTGTCAACTTTTTGTGTTTTAGGTTGAGAGTCAGCGAACAAGTACACGTGTCTCCTGATGGTAAGAGACAATCATGGCTTTTGCACACCACAGATGTTACAGATGAGTCGCTATCCTGATTCCGGAACAAATGTGCAAAATGTTCAAATCTACCAGCTATCCCGTCCTCCATACTGGAAAATTACAGAATCGTTATGACGGTAGAAATAGGTAAGGTGGTGGATCCCTACTAGCGCAAGTTGATGCACAGAATTCAGCATCAGTGGAGCTGATGGTAATGACCTATACTTAAACATATATTTATATCTTACGAGCTGCCTGACAGAGGCAGATGGTCTATTATTCTTGGTCTATTAGATAATCAGCGCACCTGGATGTTACTGGTGCGTCGCCATCTTAGGTTACGTGTGTAATATACCTACTACTCTAACATCTAGCATCGTACACAAGAGTGGCGAACACTGACGTTACAGCGGTAAGAATAGGTAAAAGTATCCGGGCGAGCTGCACAACATTCGACCACCTATTAATTATTTACTACATTGGTAAAATAATCCAGTAACATAAATTACCATATCACCACCAGGGAATGAAGGGGTTAACCACGTCTAGACGTCAAAAAATATTTATAAATCAGGTGATGTCCCACCTTTGCAAAATTGACCATCTGACTTCCTGCCAGACAGCTCGTAAAAGGCAAGCATAGGCTTACTGTTGCTAACACCGTGACATCGTATTACGTGGTCGAGTTTCGTAGCGACTCGCCCGGATTGGTACACACACTTTACCAATTCCTGCCACCAAAATGTCTGTGCTCGCCATTGACGTGTTCCGGTTCCCTAGGTGAAGTAGACGGTAAGCTTACTTACTTTTGCTCGAGGCCTAACTTCCCGGCCTCAGGATGGCAACATACCATTACCATCTTTGGTGCCTCTAGAAGTCGTGAATTTCTTACCACTTGGAAATGCGTTTGCTTGTTTGCCTTCCAATATCATAAAAAAAACAAAAACGGCCAATCCCTCAGAGGTTCATTGGAAGAGGATATAGGGATTCAGTATAACACTGTTAGGACATGCTTATTCATTCTTATACATTTCAACTCTAAGCGCATGCACATATTATTATTGGGTAATTTATCTAATCCATCTATCGATCAAAGACAAAATCTATCTACAAACGGAACAAACAAACTTTTTTCCCAAAGATGGAGCCACATATTCACGACCACCAAAACACCATCACTCTCCCCCATCGAAAACGTTCCATCATTATCTGACTAGTGTTTTCGAGTTATCTATATATTAATACATGATGCCAAAACTTTGAACCCCTTTTAACGAAAATTGCGCGGACGCAGGAGCATAAAATTTGGCACACTTACAGTTTATGTGTAGGAAAATTGGATAACGCTAATATTTTTCAATAATATTGCTTATGAACTACATTAAATCAATAAACAAAACATTACCCACAATACCATGCATTTGACACACATAAACAAATATATTGATGGTAACGACAAAATATCACAGATGGCGCACCATACAGTTTGGAAACAAAGTAGTTGGTCTTGAGAAATGAAAATGGGGTCGAATTTTGACCAACGGACGACCACTATCATTTAATAATAATGCATAAATTTTCATGTATATTGACATTGTTAAGGTAGACACGTCTCAGAACCAGTAGCTCTTTTTTGAAAAAATAATGTAATAATTGTATTGTATATCATTAAAGTATGAAAATCATGAAAACCTTTTGCTTGTTGTTTGTTGTCTCCTCGTAAAATAAAACAATAACAGACGTCCTTTGTATGAAAGTTACAAAGCTATTTCCTCGTTAAAACTTTCAGTAGTCTGCGTAAGAAAGTAATAATTATGTGAAGATGGTGATACTCTTTATCTATTTTTTTCAATTCTTTCCGGATTTTTCTTTCCGGTTCTTTGATTTCCGGTTTGGACAACAAAAATAAATAGAAAATGTGAATTTTCAGATTTTATCAATAAAAAATGTTGCCCGGGATTGAATATGTCGGGCACATATTCAATTTTAGTTGGCGATAGGCTTGACATTGTGGGACTTAGTGTCTTCAGCAGCTAATCGTGGGTACCCTTGTTGTGCCTATGCCAACCTTTTCGGGGATATAGGCGTAAAGTTTTTTTTAAGACAATTTTTTAAAGTATATTATAAAAAACACATAAATTTAGATGTAGCTTTTGTGTTCTAGCGCTAGCGTCGACTTCATGAGGTCTCGGGTTCGATTTTCATGCAATTCAGAATATGTTTTTGCAATTATCTGACAAGAAACCGTTGCAAGCAAGTCTTGGAATTGATATCAAAAGTACAGGTTCCTTAACGTTACCTAGTAGGTCTTGCCTTTTCTATACCTGGATACCGCTTCCAAAGTAGGTAGGTACGTGTACTCCTTATATCGTCACCGTTCCGACATCGATATCTAACGTATATCACTATACTGATAAATACCTGTACCTAACAAAGGTACCCGTTAGTTACTTGCGAGGCATTGCCAATATTTGGTTTTAGGTAGCGGTATGTATCATTTAAATCTACAAACAGAAATATCTTCAATTGATGAAATGAAACTTGGGTTCGATTTCCGTCAGGGGCATGCATTTGTGTGATGAACATTCAGATATCTGCGTTTCCGGGTCTGGGTGTTTATTATTCAGATATCTATTTAAGTATTTCTATGTATAAGTATCGTTGACTAACTTCATTCCACAAGCAAATAATTTGCTTACTTTATGATATTTATTTATTACGTTATACATTTTCTGGTACCTGTAATATTAAACCAATGCCGGTATAAAATCCCTATCTGGTATCGCTATTAACAGTACAGGTAACGTTACTATCGATTTCCAAAATTACTGGTACTTCAATCCCTGGGTGCAAGGGATTTGACAAGTGCCTGTTTGGCCATAGGTTTGTCACTTATCACTTTTTGGAACTAAGTATCTTGAGCTAATCGTAGATGTCCTTTTGCGCCCTAGCTACGTTTCCGGGAATGCTAGAAATGTTTAAAATTTATTCAAGAAATATTTCAAAGTGCTATCTATCGTATCCAAGTGAAATAATTGAAGATTTTCAAAAGTACTTTAAATCTTTCACTAGTGCCTTTATTCAGACTTATTGCAAAAGTCATGGCAAGCCTCATAGAAATCGATACCATACCCTTATTTCTGTTATAACGTCCTGTGTATTTGTATTACTCTGACTAAGATATTTTAGACATTTAAATGTGTATATTAAATATATTTTAAATTAAGAATGAAAAAAGCCATTGTGCATTTGATATACACACATCAGTGTCTCTTCCAGCTACCTGGCCCAAAGCAGCTAGTTTCAGGCCGCTGCGCTAAACGAAATTTCCATTTACTGGCTTCGTAGAGCAGAAAAATATGTACACCTTAGTCTTTAAAAAACTTCAGATCTCATGTTGGTCAGATCTAGAACTTTTCTTATTTTACTGCCCAATACTCACTGCTTACCAATGTCATAAAAAAGATAGCCCCTTCCTTTTAGAGTCGCTCAATTAATATTACGTCAGATCATAATAACCATAACCTCCTCTAATATGATAGGAGTAGTTTTACGCATACGAGTTTTCTTCGGTCGAGGACAATAATGAGAAATTTACCGCTTCTCTGCACTGACAAACGAATGTTGTGTATTTCATTTACGCACTACTCCAAAGCCACTAATCCAATTGCTTAGCGTTAAGATTTTATTACATATCAAAGCAATGGTGGATGATGGTATGTTGGAAATGTAAAAGGATCGAGAAATGTGAAAGGGAGGAGGAGAATAGGACTATTAGCTGCTTCTCGGCTCATTACACTGTTCGTTATCTTATTCTCGGGGCAAAATACAAGTATACTATCGTTTATGGTACCAAGCTTGATCATGACTGATAAAATGGGCGTTTTTTGAAGTGAAAATTTCTGTAGCGGCGTTGAGCACTTTTTCTTAATGGGTAAAAACTTCTTAATTCACGTCAGGACACGTGTTCTGATCGAAAATTCTTAAGGCGAGTATTTCTCACGTCTTTTGATATTTGAGGGGGTGAAGCAGATGAGCTAGAAAATGTATAGTGGGGCGCTTTCGCCACGCTCATTACGTTCACTAAATGCGCATGTCAATGCGTGATCAACGTATAGCGCGTGACCCGTACCACAGTATAATTAATTAACCAGTATACTTAACAAATTTACTACTTTTGTTCATACTCGTATATGTTTCTTATTAGATAATTTCTTATATATTTTGTTAATACTAGCTTTTGCCTGTGGCATGATATTTATACTTAGTCACTTTTAAGCAGCATTTTTTGATTCCATATTTATCTCCTATTTCTTTACGTTCGTACAGGTGACACGGACATCAAGAAATAGGAGAACCTTAAGAGGTGGAAAGAGGTACAACCAGGCCAACCATGACTGGCCGAAGACAATAAGTCCCACAAAATGTTAGGCTTATCCTATCCTAGGAAAACCTAAATAAATACAAATGTAGGTAAACTTACATTTGTATTAAATTTATTAAAAAGACCGACAAACAAATCGACAACTTAATAAAAACTTTTCAATTAAAAATGCTACCCATAAAAATGTTTCTCAATTTGAATTTAGGATATTTTATGAAAATACGTATTCTTTTGCTAATTTGTGGTATTATTAAATATTGAGTGGACACTTAAAAAGACCATGTCGCTGCATCGATGTGGTTACACACAAACTCAAATTTTGGATATACTGAAAAATTTGAATTTTACGAGAAGATTTATCGTACCATCAAACGATATAATGAGGACTCAAGTTTGGAAGGCAGAAAAAGAAGCGGTCGTCCTAGCTTTGTTAGGACAACAGCAGTTGTAAAAGCTATAAAGGCCCGAATTCAAAGAATGCCCATCCACAGGCAGAAACTGTTTGCCCTTCTTTCTTGAATATTCGTTGATTTTTGCTGACTGAAGACTTAGGACAACGAGTTTATCCCAGAAAAACATCGCTTGGATGCGCGCCTAGTGGACATGAGAATGAAGAGATCTCGCGTTTTGTTGAAGCAGTGCGCAGAAAAAAAACCGTCAAATTCTTTTTTCAGGCGAAAATCTTTTTACTGTGAAGGAGATCTACAACAAACAATATAATGAATATGTGTATTCCGCGTGTCCAGCAAAGCTATTTTCCATCCTCAGTCTAAGTTTGGTTAGTAGTCTCATATTGGGGCGTAACTAAGATACTTACTTATTTTGTGTTAACATAAGAAGGCATATTTTATTCAGTTCATTGTGTTAAATAAATGATTATTCTAAAAACAAACAGGTGATTATTATTTAACGAAAAATATGTGACATAATTTATGACTCGACTAAGTAGATTTGTGTGAATACAGTAAAAAGCGGCTATTTTGACGTTATAAACAGATACTCCAATTTTATTAATTTGTATAAATTATATTTTTTCTAAAATAAAAGCAGTCAAAGTTACTCCTTATTACACTAGCTACCTGCCAGCGAAAATCATGTTAACATCGGTCCATTCTGTTCAGCGGTTAGCCGGAGCAAAGGACAGACAGAAAAAAAACTGGATATATACCGTATATACATTCGTATGGATGTGGTTAAGAGTGCTTAAATTTTATTTATTTGTGTAGATCAGAGATTTTTTTAAGAATGAAAGTAGCTAGCATCCACTTATATATAAAAATTCATTCTTTAAAAAATCTCAGATCTATTTTGGTAACATTTTATTATATCAACTGACTGTCAGTGAAAATCACATCACCTTCAGCCCAGCAGGTTCAAAGATTAGCGGGAGCAAACATACCGACTGACAGACACACAGACAAAATTGTAAAAAAATGTTATGTTATTGTAGGTAGTGCATATACATTCGTATGTAAGCAGCAAAAGAAGATTTCATATGTACAAAAAACAGACACTAAAATTACATAC
The DNA here is from genome assembly GCA_002245505.1 of Calephelis nemesis. NCBI lineage: Eukaryota > Metazoa > Arthropoda > Insecta > Lepidoptera > Riodinidae > Calephelis > Calephelis nemesis. The sequence goes on along the minus strand of NJDD01000074.1, from coordinate 27,062 downwards.
AGCAACATCTATTTTATTTATGTTTATGTATAATTAGAAAAAACACGTTTTCTTTTTGTTGCTCGATCCGGCCCCTTATATAGTCATATCCAACACTAGACCGCTAGACCACATAGGTAATTTTTTTATCTTGTATTTTAACCCCATGTGGTCGAAATTTCAAAACACATAAAACAAATATTTACTAATACCTTAACAATATACATTACAATAATCATAACAGCTTTATGATTTTATTTTTACAATTAAGAACTTCCATTTAAAATGCGTGTAAATGTAATGAGTCTTTGAGTTTTAAAGTGAAAAAACCGATTCACCAAATTATTAGTAATACGAGTACAATACATATCGTAATATTGATATTGTTTATTGTCTCAATAAAGTTAAACATTAGTTATCTATACTAGAAACACATACATTGATATGTCGCATTCATATAAACAAAGATTATGTTTTGATTTTCCTTGACTTAGATCGGTAATCATGACTTAGAAATAATAACATGCATATATTATGTAAGTAAGTCTATAAAATAACATTATGTAGTATTGAAAAGACAAAAAAGTGTTGAAAAACCACCACAATTTCCAAAAATAATAGTATGAGTTCCAAATTTCCTATAACACCAGCTGCCTAGGTTTGTATTGGTGTGGGCTAATTATGTTGCTTTGTTCAGTTTGTTTCTTAAGAACTGCTAACTCTTTACGAATATCGTCTTTTTAGTACGATGTCCTTTACAGGTATGCCTCGAACATAACGAGCATCAACGATTTCACGCAAAAGGGCTTTCATAAAATAATATAATTTTCTGCTTAATTTCATTTCTCCAAAATCCGTTGTCTCGTTCAGTGGATAAGTGGATGATTTTCTCCAGACCAAATGGCAAGAATACACGTTTTTCCCTCCGAAACATGCAATTGACCTTGCAATTGATACCTCGTTGTACCAAGATTTTTATTGTACCTATTTGAATATTTGTATCTTACAGTTTTTGATATACCTGTCTTATACGCTTTCAGAATCAAAATCAGAAAAAAAATTTATTCACGTGAACCGTACAAGTAGTACTAGAGCGTTGACATTTTGAGCGGCCTCACACTTTACGAATTTTATTTCTACGTATTCTCCCAAGTAATCCGACAGGTGCTGCACGTTGCACAAGGGCAATTTCGCATCTATGAAAAATCCACAT
>NJDD01000074.1:0-16743 GCA_002245505.1 Calephelis nemesis | reverse complement strand
AAGACTTGTCAGCACTTTGTCACTGACTGAGCAGAACTAAACTACAACTGTTCCCGCTGTTTGCGAGAGTAAGAATGTTTGGCTATAAATAAGTAAGTACGAATTGATTTTTCACTGGAACAAAATGAGATGGAAGAGTTACGGCTGGTTTTATGTCACTGTATTAACAAAATTGAAGGCGATTTTTATAAGAAATATGTTTCTACAGACTAATTGTACAGCATGACATTTGACTTCAACGTCACTTCCTAAATAAAACTATCCTATATTTTGTGTCATCATGCTAGACAATTGAAGATGAAAATGATTTCCCATTTCCTTTGGTCACTGCATCAGGTATAAACGGATGGATTGATTTTGCTAATTATTTTTAAAATGAAAACTTCTTTAGCGGCGTTTCGCACTTGTTTTGGAATGGGTAAAAACTTCTAAAGTCGCGTCAGGACACGTGACCTGATCGAAAGTTCGTAAGACGGCGCAGAGCAATTTTTTTTTATGTTTGTATACGATAACGCAGTAAATGAATATTGTATTCTACCACATAAATGATAGTACTTTCATAATGATAATTAAAGCAATTCGTGCAAAATTATTCCCCAACCAATTCAAAATATCAAAAATGCACAACGTTAACTACAAGTTTTCGCTTCTGACGGCCCTACCGGTGTGCAACACGTCGTTTTTTTTTTGTTGTGATAGATTTTGTCAGGCGAAGGTTCTTACGAAAAGAAAAACTGCTAAGGAAAATGAAAAAACAATGCCTTAATCAAAAAAATTGTTGGTAGTTTTTAATGTAAAGCGATACCAAGTTCGTCGGGCCGCCTAACCTATGTATTATATAAAAATGAATACCCATTTCTCTTGATCTCGTCATCGTGTTACGCGTAGAGAATTCGACCAATTTGGCTAATTCGTTTTTGTAATGTTAGTTATCATCTGGAGCTAAGATTTATGAAGAGAAAAACTGTGGAAATTGATAAAAAAAGGAAAAATAAAATAAGTAATTAACATTCTTCACGCCAGTATGCCCGAAGAGGTATGCAGAGCACAACCAAGGCACCCGGTTTGCCACCGTTGTGGTCTTCGGCTACTAATGGGTGCCCTGGTTATGCTTCTGCCTACCTCTTTGGTGATACTAACTATTTACTGCTAAGATAGTAATTAACGTTAAGGAAACCAGGCAGGTCTGCAAGGAACTGTGACATTTGGCACTCTGTACTCTCTGCCTACCTAGTCAGGGACTTGGTGTAAAGATGTGTATTGTGTTTATGTATGTTATATGTAATTGTTGCTTTACTTTTTTTAGCAGTCAGTGCTCTTCGCTAACTCTCTATCTAATCCACAGGTAGCGCATTACCCCCCTAGGCATCGAATTGGAAATATGTCAGTTTGTTTGCCTTTCAATGGCATAAGCCACTAACATATTTTTGTTTTCGGTGCAACTGTAAAAAATATTATATACATTATACTTTACTTTATTTTGCTAATATTTTACATTACACTTTACAATATAAAACATTTCTAGAATGTAGACAAAGAGCCACATGTTATAAAATGATGCAATTTCGGTTAACGATAGTAAGTACCGCCCTTTGCGAGCTCCTGGTTAATGGCATAGTTTTGGGGTCATTAAGTTAATTGCGTAATGCCTAAAGCGAGCCGGCCCATATGATGTGACGGAGATTGAATCTTCATATTGGAAATTGGTATTGACGTTGGTTTAATTATAATTTTAATTAATTCCAATATACCTCAGTGATGATAAAAATTTAATTTTTATATTGGTATTAATATCATCATTTGAGCTGTCTTCTCTTTAACTTTATTTTTAATAAAAATTAGAAAATCTTTTTTTATTTTTTGAGATTAAAAGTAGCATATTTTTGGTTCTCATTAACTTCTATAAATGTTGTATAAAATATCATATACCTAATTTAATATGTAAAATTCTCGTGTCACAATCTTCGTTCCCATACTCCTCCGCAACGGTTTGACCAATTCTCATGAAATTTCGTGAGCAAATTTAGTAGGTCTCTAAATCGGCCAACATTTATTCTTTATACGCCGAAGTGATAGGAGTGACTCATCCCAATTTTTTTAAATATAATCACCTTAAAAATAGAGCAGAATGACGTCTGTCCGGTAAGCTAATGTTATAGAATAAACAGTCAATTCCTGCTAGTTTCCTAGTGGTAGGAAATACGCACTTAGCCTATATGCATCAATCTGTTTACAAGTCGGTCAAATTATCGCATGTTGACATATGTTGTCTGTTATCTAGATCTGCTGAAATGTTGTACGGAACAAGACGTCCGCTTAGTCTCGTGTTCGGAGAGTCACTGAGGAGTGAGGGTCCGAGTTATGTTTTATTTCTAAAAAAGACGTGTGGCACTCAGAGACTGCCACGGAAAAACTGCAATAGGTTGAGGCAACTGTATTTTTTCAATTTTCTTATAAAAAGACGTGTGGCACTCGGAGACTGCCGCGTTAAAGCTATTGCGTAAGCAGGCGTAAGTCATCAGATTGCGAGGCGAAAAGGGGAATTATGTATGCGCAGTAACGCCGATACAACCAATGCCACCTAGAGGCGAGTTGCTGAACTAAAGAGACAAGCGTGATCGAAAAGTCATTAAAAGTTTTACTATTCGTCGATAGATAGCATCGATAGAAGGTGTTAGGTTATTTTCGTTACGAAATTTCTGGATTCGGTCTCCACGCTCATGGCCCGCGATAGAAGCTAGACTCATATTATAGACATAGGATAAATATGTTATAGAGACAGATATAGAGATGGCGTAGATAGGATAGTGACACATATATAGACATAGTATAGAGTCAGATATCCTGATAGCTCATTTCCTGGCCTTAGCTTATTTTAGCATTTTATCTTAACTCACAGCTATTTATATCTGTTAAACTGGAAACATCCTAACGGACGCGTCAAATGGACGCTGCTTACAGCTGCGACTGATAACTGATTGATGCCGTCCGCGGTAGGGATGAAACATCGTTCATAAAAAACCAATAAAAAAAAGTATCTTCACACCCATATCCCCGAAAAGGTAGGCAGAGGCACAACCAGGGCACTCACGACTAGCCGAAGATACTAAGTCCTACAATGTGATAGGTGACAAGCCTATCGCCAAACGGGCATGTATCCAATCCCGAGCAACATTTTTTTAGATAAACTGGAAAAACCCAGTTTTTTTGTTGACCGACCCGGGATTCGAACCCGGGACCTCATTTTCATTACAAAATTATGTTATTATTAAATATAAATTGACGTCTCTGTGTGCAGCCATAATACAAGGTCCAATTATACAACTAAGTTGTCCCTTTAAATAAAGATATACACATTCACAACACAACATACACAACATGGAAGTGTCTCCTTATTATTTATGCTTAAAGTAGAGTCTTTTTTCTATCCTTTAACCAACTTTGAAAAAAGGGGGAGGTTATGTATTAAACTCCTATGTTTTTGTACATGTGAATTGATGTTCCGAGTGCGCATTTCCGAGGTGGTTCCATTGCAACCTAGTATGAATCTGATAATGGAAACCTAGCGAAATACATGAAAATACTGTGCACATAAATAACTTCAATCAAATTTGATTCCCAAAGCCCGGTGAAGTTGTAAAACTTCGCAGTTAGCAACAAATTAGTCATTAAAAAAAAACGATCAAATTGCTAGGGTTTTACGACGGTGGTGTCAAGAGTCTCCAAAACTCGCGTGAAGGAAGCTAGGCAAGTGTTCAAGGATCATGGCATTTGGACATAAACGTGAATCAATTACTCTGCCTACCCCGCAAGGAAGTTGGCGCGAAACTACGTATTTGTTTATGTATAAACGTATAGAGTAGGAGGAATCGGCGCATGAGTACCGAAAACTATTCGATTATCTATTATCATAGATATAAATGCAAAAATTACTATGATAATAACAAAAAAGTAATATAAACTTATAAAAAAGTAATTTTAATTACATGTTTCCATTTATGCTTGAATAAAAAAAAAAGTTTAAAATGCCTGAATAACTTTTGAAAAATTGATTTCAGAAAAAAATTATAGACAGTTTAATTATTAACAACATTACTCTCTTGTTTACTTTGATACACTCTAGTTTTTAAGATAAATGATACGCAACGCATGAGTCAGAGAGACAGCGATACTTAAAGATAAGCGACGCATACTTGTGATCGCGCGGAATTAACAATTAACGGCCAATGTTAATAATGTATCTCAAACTAATGGATTTCGAGCAATCTTGATAGCTGCGTATTCGCCGGCCTATCCCACACCAAATTGCTATATTTATTCTGTCCACAGATATGTTATTGGCAACCGATAACATAACAATGGATCAAAATATCAATCTTGGACAGCAAGTTTTGGATTAGGATTGATTATTAATATTGGCCGTAAATGAACACGTTCATTTATGTTTTTCATTAGATAGCAGTTTAAGGTAGATAGGGTTAATCCTGGTTTGCTGGAGAGTTTGTTTTGTCGTTTCTTCTCCTGACGGGCTAGGTTTAGAAACGGTGGTAGCTTATGTTAGTTAGGATTAAGCCTAATCATATTTTAAAATGTTTTTTTTAAATATTAAAACATATGTTATAAATCTAAATAATAAACACAATGTGGAAGAATATGTTGGTGTTAACAAAAATCTTTTGTAACAGCTTCTAACACACATATTCAGCAAATAAATAATTTCGTTTCAATTTTTCATTTCATTTTTTCATTCCTAGAAAATAATTTTGATCTGCAGGCTTCGTAATGATTAGATAGTACGTTTTCATTACTATACATGGTAGTATCACTATACATAGTGAGTATTCACTTAGATGAAATGATCCAGTGGGCATGTCTTCATTTTCTTTTTTTTCCGAACAATGCACAGAAATATAGATTCTGTCTCTCTTACAAACAGCCAAAACACAACTAAGATAAAATGCCTCTATTCATTTCACATCAAAATACGGCACAAGGGATAGTGTGAAGGTTACATCATTCACAGTTCGACGGAACATTTATCATGGCGGAGAAAAACTCCTTATCAATATTTCACGTTACTTGGTATCGTGATAATATAGTCCAAGAGTAAGTGTTACAGTACTACTATTTAAATTATGCGCTTCGGATTTACAATTTTTATACTTTATACTTTTATTAGTGGTCACCCATTGGTCAAAATTCGACCAAAATAATTTTTAATATCTTGTTAATAAGAACGCCATCTTCATTTTTCAAGACCAACTACTTTGTTTCCAAACTTTTTATTGCGCTATCTGTGATATTTTATCGTTATCATCAATATATTTGTTTGTGTGTGTCAAATGCATGGTAGAGTGGGTAATGTTTTATTTATTAATTTAGTGTACTTTATAAGCATTATTATTGAAAAATATTAGTGTTCTGGATTTCTCCTACACGTAAACTATAAGTGTACCAAATTTTATGCTCCTGCGTCAACGCAATTTTCTTAAAAAGTGGTCCAAAGTTTTGGCATCAAGTATTAATATATAATTTTTTGAATTGGCTGACCTAATCTAAATTTAAGCTAAATTATTAATTATGTAATAACAACTCTATATAGATATCTTTAAAATGACTAATAACTCTTAACATTTTACCTAATAGTGACGCAGTCTACAATAAAAAAATATACGGTCGAATTGAAAAATCTCCTTCTTAGATCAGTTAAAAAACAGGGCAAGTGCTTAAACAAAAATACCTCGAGAGAAGCGAAAGTAATGGCCATTATGAATGTGAATTTCATCTGTAACAATGAACTCATTTACGGCCAATATTAATAATCAATCCTAATCCAAAACTCGCTGTCCAAAATTGATATTTTGATCCATTTTTATGTTATCGGTTGCCAATAACATATTTGTGGACCGGATAAATTAGGCATGGGATCAGCCGGCGGATACACAGCTATCTAGATTGCTTGAAATCCATTAGATTGAGATACATTACTAATTAAAATATAAAAAATCAGAACTGTGTATCGATTGGACATAACTATCCGCGTTGACGGGTAAAAAGGAATTAAAAATTTTGGCACGGGACTTAAATCCTCAGTAGCTAAAATGGTTAGAACATTCATCGGCGTCGGCATCGGCGGCGATTACAGGTTGACGTTATAGGTTCAAAATCTGTCTGGGGCGAAATTTTTTCTTTCTTTAAAATTTATAGGAATTTAATCCAATCACAGGTCAAGTGATAAAATAAAAATACCTACAATAAACAACTTGTGAAAATCAGGTGAAAATAACGGACTCCGTATATGCGGATATATCCTAACAGAGAATAATGTTCGTCTTTAATTTTTATAAGTATACTAAGTCATGCCAGGCAGGCAGCTCGTAAAAGGTGAGCCTAAGCCTTCCGTCATTAGCTCCCTGACATCCTACTAGGTGGTAGAGTTTCGCATCAACTCGCCCGGATTGGTATCACCGCCTTTCCTATTCCTGCCGCCACAACTCAGTGCTTGCCGTTGACATGTTCCATTTCGGAGGGTAAGGTGGCCGGTAAACTTACTTTTACTTGAGGTCTAGTATCTCGGCCTCAGGTTGGCAACGCACCATTACCACCTCTGGTAGGCGTGAACCTTTAGGAGGCGTGAATTTCTTACCATCAGGAAATCCGTCTATTTATTTGCCTTCCAATATCATAAAAAAACCGTATGAGTAATGATATTCATATTATTTATGCATCTAAGCACTTCATAGGCGAGCGAAGGCTTACTGTCACTAACACCGTGACACCTGACTAGGTGGTGGAGTTTCGCAGCGACTCACCCGGATTGGTACCACCGCCTTACCTATTCCTGCCGCCATAACGTCATAACGTGTTCCGGTTCGGAGGGTAAGGTAGGCCTCAGGTTGGCAACGCACCATTACCACCTTTTGGTATCTCTAGGCGGCGGAAATTTCTTACCATCAGGAAATCCGTCTGCTTGTTGCCTTCCAATATCATAAAAATAAAAATAGACACCATGTAACCTGCCAAAACATTCCTCAAAAATCTGATCGAGTTCCTTTTTTGAAGAAGGGTATTTTTCCAAAATTAATACCAGAGTTCGTCAGCTCTTGGGCTATATTGTAATAATGTAATACGATTTCTCTGTAGCATTGTAGGGTAAATAAAAAATCACACCCCAGATCACTATATTATGTTCTGTATACCTACGCACTAACACAGGTGCTAACATAGAATAAAAAATGTGGTTTTCACAGAGACAGTTGACCTATTTCGAAAAAAGGTTTTCAGTTTTGGACATGCATTAGGGCTGACAAAACACAAACATTGACTTGGTGCATTTAAGTAATTTAAACAAAGAGTCATATATTTAGGATTACATTTTGTGATAGTGTTTATTATTTAACAGTTTTTTCTTGAAAGGTTAAAAAGCAGACGAATTTATGAATTTATGGCGTGTTTCTATACATTTATTTTTATATAAAACGAATTTGTAAATTGTATAATTCACACCAGTTATTATAATAAAGAATAGCTAAACTCCTACAAATATCCTAGTATTATTGTATAAAAGCGAAAGTTTGTAAGAAAGGAAGGATGTTTTTTACTCTTTCACGCAAAATCGACTTCACAGGAATATAACTAATAGGTACATTAGAATAACAAATAGATTACAATTAAAAAAAATACCTTAGTAAGCGAGCTAAGCTGAACGTGGAAGTAAGAACTTACTATTTTTTGGATTGATCATTTCCCCAAATAACTAATAAAAAACCCCGATTTAAAAAAAAAAGATAAAAAATCTAATGACACAGGGCAGACGGTATTAAGTTTGCCTGGACAACTAGTTATAAGTAGGTAAACCTGTTGTGTTAATTGACAAATCATAGTTTGCATCAATACATACTCGTATTATAAAACAAAGTCCCCCGCCGCGTCTGTCTGTCTGTTCGCCATTCACTCGAAAAGTACTGAACGGATTTTTATTCGGTTTTCAACAATAGATAGAACACTTATTGAGGAAGGTTTTAGTGTATAGTAAGTTTACGTTTTGTACAAAACAACGATATTATAACTATATTAGTTCAATATGTCGGCAAAAAAAAATAAGATCGGGAGCTTTCCTCGAAAACCTTGCCAAAACCTTTTGCATGTCCCTTAGTGATAAGAGTGACTCATTCTAATTTTTCTTTACGAAAATCACATTAAAAATATAGTAGAACAACGTCTGCCGGGTCAGCTAGTATTCTTATAAAAACAACATAGCCCGGGATTGGATAAGCGCCCGGTTGGCAGTAGGTTTACCACATCACATTGTGGGACTTATCATCTTTGGTTAGACGTGGGAGTTCTGGTGTCAGGTCTCGATACGGGCGCAAACATACAATTTATTTATCTGTACTAATATTCGGCTACATCTTTCATAGCTATTTTTTGTAATACTCGTATACAGTTGACAGGTCCCCGTGTTGGTCTTTGCAGAATAGACCATCTGCCTTCCTGCCAGGCAGCTCGTAAAAGGCGAGCATATGCTTACAGTCACTGACACCGTGACATCTGACTAGGTGGTAGAGTTTCGCAGCGACTCGCCCGGATTGGTTCCACCGCCTTACCTATTCCTGCCACAATAACGTTCAATGTTTGCCGTTGACGTGTTCCAGTTCGGAAGCTAAGGTAGCCGATAAACTTACTTTTGCTCGAGACATCCCGGCCTCAGGTTGGCAACGCACTATTACCATCTTTGGTGTATCTAGGCGGTGTGAATTCCTTACCATCAGGAAATCCATCTGCTTGTTGTCCTTCCATTATCATATAAAAAAGGATTGGTTAAGACAGTGAATCAGTCTGAGGGAATCGTTATAGGAGTTTCTAACCTGACTTGCACACCACTAATGGTGATGATGATCTAACAGCCTAAATCACCTTTTTATACGCAGATGTTAATTAATAAGAACATTGCAACCTTATACAATTCATTTAAAAAGTGTCTTTTTATCATTTTCACTACATTCTTCCAAGCCATAAAGTAAAGGTGCGAGATTTCAGTGAGTTCAAAGAAACATCTATTTCAAAGCTAAAGACTACAGTGTCTTGGGTTATAACCTTTCTCAATCTGGGAGACACCTGCGCCTTGTCAATTTATAAAGTTTAATAAGCAAGTTAATTTGGCTGGTTTATAAACTCTAACACAGTTTTATGTGTTAAGCACACGGCGTATCGAGTTGTTCTAATGAAATTTCGTCTAGCAAGACTGTAGTTTAAGTTGGAATAATTTTGACATCTTACTGCTTTTGCTGTCACCGTGTTTGTATGGTAGCTAACTTACTTAAAGTAGGGGAGCTCAGAGCCCTTACCACGAGTTTATCCAAGTTTACTATACTCACTGCCGTCTCTTTAAATTATTTATTATTATAATTTAATACTTTATCGCACACTAAAAATAAAAATACACAAAATACATGAGAAGTAAAAATGCACAAAAGGTGAGCTTATCTTTACCTAAAAAAAATTCTTCCAGCCAACCCAAAAAAAAATAAACTGTGACAATAAAATGGAATGTGAAAATAAAAAGATGTAAATTTACACCAATTACAATGATTAAGAATGGCTAAAATTCTAAAATATCCTATTATAATTGTATAAATGCGAAAGTTTGTAAGAAAAAAAGGATGTTACTCTTTCACGTTAAATCAACTTTACAGTAATTTAGTTAATACATTACAGTAACACATATTTTACAATTTGAAAAAAAAATACCTAAGAATGCGAGCACGTGGAAGCTCGCAGAAGCTATCTCTGGATTGATCACATTCCCGAATAACTGATGAAGTATTTAAGAAAACAAGATGAAAAGAATCACATGATATAGTGCAGACGGGATTAAGTTTGTCGGGATAACTAGTTATAAATAGGTAAATTTATCGTGTAAATTAGCAAATCATAGTTTCTCATAGTCTTTAAATTTAATTAGCATAGTTTAACAAATTGCACATAACCTACATGAGATGGACTATAATTCGATGTAGTACATTAACTGACTTTATTTTTTCTTAAAGCTAATTACGTTAAATGATTAAATTATTTAAAAATTTAATTTGAAGGAAAAAAAAGAGTTTAATTGGATCGTTTTCAATAGATTATGGCTACAAAGATTATGCATTAAATGTTTAAAAATCTAACCTTCCTTCTTTTGGAAAAATGAAAACACCACCGACATACTCACAAAGCCCCATAATTTGCTGCCCGATTTCAATTAATATTGAAAAGAAACCTACAAAACAGGCGGTTGATAGCCCTGGTGATAGATTACTGTTAGATAAAATAAATGCAGAGAACGTTTTGTAAAATTTTCACAACATTTTTTTTTATATAACATTGGAAGGCAAACAAGCAGACGGATTTCCTGACGGTAAGAAATTCCCGCCGCCTAGAGACACCAAAGGTGGTAATGGTGCGTTGCCAACCAGAGGCCGGGATGTTAGGCCGCAAGCAAAAGTAAGTTAACCGGCTACCTTACCCTCCGAACCGGAACACGTCATGAGGTTATGGCAGCAGGAATAGGTAAGGCGGTGGTACCAATCCGGGTGAGTCGCAGCGAAACTCTACCACCTAGTCAGATGTCACGGTGTTAGTGACGGCAAGCCTATGCTCGCCTTTTACGAGCTTCCTGGCACAGTAAGGCAGATGGTCTATTCTACAAAGGAGCCCGGACCAACACGGGTGATTTTTACTGATTTTCATATATAACAATTCCATCCTATCGATTTAATTATTATTTTTTCTGATAAAGGAAGGCAAATAAGCAGATGTTAAGAAAATGTTAAGAAATTCATGCCGCCTAAAGACACCAAAGGTAGTAGGTAGGTAGTTGTCAACCTGAGACCGGAATGTTAGGCCACGAGCAAAAGTAAGTTTACCCGATACCTTACCCTCCGAACCGGAACACGTCAACGGCAAGTATTGGAATTATGGTGACAGGAATAGGTGAGGCGGTGGTACCAATCCAGGCGAGTCGCTGCGAAACTTTAGCACCTAGTAGGATGTCACGGTGTAAGCGACGGTAAGCCTATGCCCTTGTACGAGCTGACTGGCAGGGAGACAGATGGTCTATTCTACAAAGGAGCCCGGACCAACACGGGGAAAACTCAAATGTTTTTTTTAATCATGTTGCTTGATTTCTACCTCTATAATACTTCACATGCCATTCAGTCTTATTAAGAATATTTTATGACGAAAAGCCTAAAGTTCCATACTTAAATATTCGTTAATGTAATATAATATAATCCGGCTGAATCTTTTTGTACAAACTTCTCACAATTATAATCCTCTGAAAGTGGAGTCGGGCTTAATTACTCCAACTTCGTGAGATAAACATGGAGTTAACCCAAAACATTACTTCAAAATGGCGTCTAATCTCAGCTACGATTATGTTGTTAGCTCTCATTACTTTCTTTGAGGACTTGGAGACCTTCAAAGTGGTGAATGCTGTGATCACCTATTATCCAGTGAACACCTCGTTGATTTGATAATAAAATTGTTAGAAGAAGGCATTACTTTGCGGAAATTCATACTTAAATCCAAATAAAATTATTTAGTTTGCAATTTCCAACCAAAAAATATATACGTGTTATGACATAACAAAACAGGCAAAATAGTGTGCTATGAATGAATTGGAGTATCTGCTCGAACTTAGTGGAGTGAAGTCAAATTCTCCTGATGATGCTTCGTTTACTAAGCAAAACATATGTTGAGTTTTTAGTAGAGTGTATTGTTGGTGCTAATATAATAGTTTAGTGTGTGTTGGGTGGAGCTGGACATATTTGGGAGTGTTAGCTTACGGTAACTCCAGTTCATTCGTAGCACACTATTTTGCCTGTTTTGTCACGCCATAATACGTATACATGTTTTTGCGAGAAATTGAAAATTAAATATTTTATTTGGATTTAAGATTTGATAATAATAGGTGACAATTTTCCAAAATAGCAACTAGTACCAGAGGCTAACAGAATTTACACATTTTATCTGTGATTCTTAAAAAGCTTGACTTTTAATAAAATAATAAAAATAAATATACCCGGACAAAATACACAAATTTAGTCTTACCCCAATGTAAGCAAATTATATGCTTGTGTTATGGGTGTTAGTCAACGATTCTAATACATATAACTACTTAAATAGATACAAGAATAAATTTAATAAACATCCGGACCTGGAAATGCATATCTCAAGTAATGAAAAAACGCAGTGCGAAGTACGACATTTAGCTATACGTTTCTTACGTCAAGCCATCCAATTCATGAACTATGCTTAGAACCAAATAAATAAATAAATATCCCTGGACAAGTCACACAAATTGAATCTAAGTCCAAAGTAAGGAAATTATATGCTTGTGTTATGGGGGTTAGTAAACGATACCATTACATAGAAATACTTAAATAGATACCAAAATAAATTTAACAAACACCCAGACCCGGAAATGCAGACATCTAAATGTTCATCACACAAATGCCTGCCTCCGTCGGGAATCGAACCCGAGCCTCGCGATTCGTCGATGGAGCAAGGCGAGTACGCTAGCCACTCGACCAACGACTTAAGTATATATTGTTCATGAATTGGATTGTTTGGCGTAAGAAACGCATAGCTAAATCTCGTACTTCGTGCAGCGTTTTTAATACTTAGCCAAGTAAGCTTTATGAATACGGGTGTTAATGTCTATAGAATTTTCGTGTATGGACTAATCTGAAAACACTAAAATTATTTTGTCTCTTTCTATTACATTAGTTGAAAGAAGATAGACATCTATCTGTTCATCACAAAAATATCTGCCCCCGTCGGACATCGAACCGGAGCCTCGCGGCTGATCGGTGTAGTTAGGCGATTACGCTAGCCACATCTGACCAAAAATTTAATATTTTTAAAAAACTTATACTTTTCCACACCAATTTAATAATAGTATATTAGCCTATCCTATTTCGCAGTTTACAATATTATTCTGGAGACTATTATTGTTATTTGCGTACTACAACATTATCAAATGATAATAAAAAGTCTAAATTAATATTAATCAAACATTAAAAGTAATGATACAATTTGATTTGAGAAAATTTGCACTTTGTTTATGTAATCGGTACTATTTAGGAACAAATAGAAGAGCATGCATCTGTGATACACCTGCCGTTTACTACGCAGTTTACCAAGTAGACTAAACTAAGAGAAAAGTTAAATTGGTATTCAAGCCTGTATCACAGTGTAATCGCTTCTGTGGTCTAGTGGTTCAGTTGTTGGACTTGACTGTATGAGGTCCCGGGTTCTAATCCCGGGTTGGGTAACAAAAAAATGGGTTTTTCCAATTTTCTAATAAAAAAATGTTGCTCGGGATAGGATATGTGCCCGATTGGCGATAGGCTTGCCACCTATCACATTGTGGGAGTTAGTGTCTTCGGCTAGTCGTGGGTATACTGGTCGTGCCTCTGCCTATCTCTTCGGGGATATGGACGTGAAGATACTATCATTAAATAGAGCATAACTATTCCTTAAGGTCGTTGATGCATCTGTGATACACCTGCCGTCCTTTTAATAAACAGACTAAACTAAGAGACAAGTTAAGTTGATGTGTCGTTAATAAATTATGGTCTGTATTACAGTGTAATAACAACTATAATGCCATCTTGAATCTCGGAGTACTTCATCTATTAGTCTATGTTTATACTGATATTATAAAGAAGAAATGTTGGATTTTTGTTTGTTTATTTGAAATGAATAGGCTCCGAAACTACAGAATCGATTTCAAAATTTCTTTCACCTTTTAATGCTAACATATAAAACTAAAAATTAAAAATATATAAGTACAAGTGTTTGTAAATAAATTGTATCAAGAATGAAATTTCATCAAGTACCGACGATAAGAAGTATAAAAACTTAGAATGCTACATTATCCCTGAGTGACATAGGCTTTGTTTCATTAAAATTGGTGCAGTAAAAGCCAACTTACGCAGGCGAAGCTGAGTGAAACTGATAGTTTATTAATAAGATGGCTAGAGTTGCGGATGCCCGTGGGCGGCGATGTTTACTTTCCATTATCATAAAAAATTCCATCAGGAAGGTATTCTTCTATTGTATATATTTACAAAACCAACAAGTTGCTCAAAATAGCAAAATCCCATACTCTACCTGAACTTATTAATATGATAGTGTCAGAATTCCTTTGAATTGACTGTTTTTGATTTGAATATCAGGTCCATCAGATGAGCCATAGAAGAGAAACGCACCTGTATCATCTACGGTCACTACATGCTATGCTTGTATTGTAGAGCCGCTGGGGCTTGTGTGTAGACTTACCACAGAAAGTCAAAATTTTACAAACATAATACTAAGTTATGTATTTGCGTTAGAAAATGAATATTTCTGATATATATAAAATTCTCTTGTTACAATGTTCGTTCCCGTACACCTCTGAAACGGCTTGACCGATTCTCATGTAATTTTGTGAGCATATTGAGTAGATCTGAGAATAGGCCAACATCTATTTTTCATACCCCTAAGTGATAAGGGTAACTCACCCCATTTTTTTACTAAAATCACATTGGAAATGTAGCAGAACAACGTCTGCCGGACCAGCTAGTAATTACATAAAAGTTTAGTGTTATAAATTCTATTAATTACGATGTGCAAATCCTAATGATATTATTTAATGATATTATTGAATTATTGAGTAATTTGTGAGTATGGATGGCGGTTTGTTACTCTGCAAAAACTACTGAACAGATTTTAGTAAAACTTTCCAATACTTACTATGGTTTATACATTAAAATAACACATAGACTACAATTTAAAAAAACTCGAATAATATGGCAAACGGATGAAATCGTTGCCCCACAAACAAAGACTACAATACTCTACCCACAAGCTCAACACAAGTAAGGTGTGACATAACTTCTTCAGATTTGAAATTTTCTATTTTTTTTTATTATGACACAATGCTGCTATTGACACAAGATTTTGTGGCTGCAAAAATAAATAAGAGCCTTTACCAGAGTCAGTAGATTACGTGCGGTAAGTTACGTGTCGAAATCTATGACATTTTTGATCTAAAATTTGTGTCTTCTTTTTAAATAAAGAGGTGCTGTTCAAAGTTATATAATGAACAGAGCCGGTAGCGAGTATAGTAAACTTGAAAGGCGTTAAACCATGGTAAGGTCTAAGGTGGTCCTAAATTGCGCAATTCATTGCTAGTCTCCAGTTAGTGTGTCAATATATTATTGGCAATTGAACGCAATTTCCCTTCTTAGGTGTTATCTAGTAGACAATTTTTAGTCAAGCTTCGGAAATCCGAATGAAAAGAGTAAGAAATGTAAAATCGAAGCGCATAACTTAAATAGTCTAGGTACTCTTTACAGCTATATACAGGCTAGGAACTAGGAACAAGCGCCTTTAGTAGTAGTAGGTGGTAGTAGGACACTAGTAACCTGTTAAATAATCTTCGTTGCTCAAGCTCATCTAGTGAGATTTGACGGCAGCGAGGAAATAGACGATACAGTAATTTCTTTATGATTATTTCATTTGTGCACTTTCACTGAACAAAATTAATCTAATTCCCACCTAAATTAACCAATTCCACTCAATATAAACACGGAATTCAATAATAATGAAAAAAATACTATCACCTTCATTTACGATGGCGCCAAAACTCCAACTTTAAGTTAATTAGCTACCATGGAAACATGGTGACAGCAAAAGCAGTAAGATGTCAAAATTATTCCAACTTAAACTGTAGTGTTGCCAGACGAAATTTCATTAGAACAACTCGATACGCCGTGTGCTTAATACATAAAACTGTTAGAGTTTATAAACCAGCCAAATTAACTTGCTTATTAAAGTTTATAAATTGGCAAGGCGCAGGTGTCTCACAGATTGAGAAAGGTTATAACCCAAGACACTGTAGTCGTTAGCTTTGAAATAGATGTTTCTTTGAACTCCCTGAAAGCTCGCACCTTTACTTTATGGCTTGGAAGAATTTAGTGAAAAATGACCTAGACACTTTTCAAATTTTGTAGAGTTGCAATGTTCTTATCAATTAACATCTGCATATAAAAATGGTGATTTTGGCTGTTAGAACATCATCACCATTGGTGGAGTGCAAGTCAGGTTAGAAACTGCTATAACAATTCGCTTAGACTGATTCACTGTCTTAACACTTTCAAGGACACTACTCATTGGATCAAGTACCAAATGTGGCACTACTTTTTTCCATACAAATTGAAACCACGTCCATAACTGTTGTGTCACGAAGTTCAAGATTTTATAACAGCTATCATGGCAGTACGTCTCTGTACGTAGGCGTACTTCCACTATGACTACATCAGACACAAGGCTTATGTGACACTACGCCTTGGTACGTGACCGAAAAGAAGCGTACTGTCGGATATAATTGCTGCTCATATTGTGGATTTGACAGTACGTCTCGAAAATTATTTCGTCACTGGCACTAGAATCTTCTGCGGAAGGTTCAAAAGTTTTGTCGGAGTCATATTCACCTTCAACGTCAGAGAACGGATCATGACTGCCACCTGTCTCTTCTTCTTCAAACAAGGTCTTGAAGTTCTCGTTTTGGCGTGACCTTTTCTTTTTAGTAGCCATCAATATGTAAAATACCTATTGTAACAAGTAGCCAGACCAGAAGCAACATAACAAGATTTCATTATGTGTGCGACAGCGCTTGCGTTACACGAAACAGGATGGTAAATGGCACTG
>NJDD01000072.1:119046-129640 GCA_002245505.1 Calephelis nemesis | reverse complement strand
GTATTCCCGCTCTCTTTTAACGCATAACTCTGTCACTATCTAGCGTAAAGTGACGCGATACCTACGGTGCTAGGGTCGTCGGCTCGCGGCAACGCTGCTATCTACTAATATTCGTCGTCTATCTACCTACCTACTTGACTACTTATATATCTATACGTATATATATATTACGTTTGATGCGTATGACTACTCAGTCTATCAGGTAGATAGATATTGTTTGTTTCATAACTTATTATACATGAATTTAAAGGTAGATTAATTTTAAGTCCTATCTGCCGTGCACCACTTTTACTTTTATTAGGTATTGAATTATAATAAATAATGTCTACATTTTCGTTTATGTTGACGGCCTCATCAATTATATAAAAACTAGCCGACACAGCAGACAATGTTCTGCTTCTTTTTTTATGTGATTTTAGTAAAAAAAAAATGGGGTGCGTCACCCTTGTCACTTAAGGGTATAAAAAATTGATGTTAGCCGATTCTCAGACTTACTCGATATGATCACAAAATTTCATGAGAATTGGTCCAGCCGTTTTGAAGGAGTTCAATCATGCACACCGTGACAGGAGAATGTTATATGTAAAATGAACTGCTAAATGTGTTGGTAAGCGCATAACTCGATTTGGACAATTCTTTTTTGTTGTGGTAGTTATTTTAAGAAACCGGGAAAATTGCAGAGAAAATAGGAAAACAATACTTTATTTTTCCCATACAAGCTGAACGGGTGGAACGAAGTTCGCCGGGACAGCTAGTTATAATTAAAAATCTATGCACTATTGAGTATAACTCAAAACCACTAGATCACAATAAAATTAATATGGAACCACCGTGAAATCGTGAACTACCAGTGATTGGCCGAGTAGTCACTTATAAAACACAAAAAAAACAAACATTCGAAATAAGAACATTCGCCTTTTTTAGAGTTTTTTTTTTAAAGAGCGTAATTTCCGAGGGACAATGGAACAATTGCCAGCAAGTCTAGAATAGAGCCAAATACTTTTTTTTGTATATAAAAACAACATAACATTAAAATCGTAGTGGGACTTAGTGTCTTCGGCTAGTCGTGGGTACCCTGGTTGTGCCTCTGCCTACCTCTTCGGGGATATGGGCGTGAAGATACTTGGACTTGAAGTTGGACTTTTGTAGTTTTACTGCGCTTAAATGGTTAATGAGAGAAGTAAGAACATTACTGTTATTAATAATGTCGTAAAAATTCGTTAAATTTGCTGATACAATCCCAAAGAAAATACTCCTTTTTTGTGTACTTAGACGACATAAATATTAAAATCGAAGTCGGATTTTTGTAGTTTTACACAGGTAAATTGATTGTGTTATAAGGAAAAGAATGTAAATCTCCACAACATCATGTATATATCTTGTATGGTACAAGTAATTTAAACATAATTGTTTCGTTTATAGCCTACTTATTTAGGAAAGTTATATGCCTTCATTTATGTATTTTATAGTCTAATTATTGAGTCGCCTCTGTGGTCTAGCGGACCGGGTGTTGGACTTGACTGCATGAGGTCCCGGGTTCGAATCCCGGGTCGGCCAACAAAAAGAAATTTGGATTTTTCCAATTTCCTAATAAAAAAAAAATGTTGGTCGACCTGTCACATTGTGGGACTTAGTATCTTCGGCTAGTCGTGGGTGCCCTGGTTGTGCCTCTGCCTACCTCTTCGGGGATATGGGCGTGAAGATACTTAACTTAACTTACTTTTTTAATTATTGAGAAAACGTATGAAATACAAAGTCTCTTTAAGGCTGTCCACACACTAGGCTGCTAAAATCCGGTGCTGTTAAAACCGCGACGTTAGTAAAAAAATCAGGAGCTTCTTATGAGAAAGGCAGTAAATTGTGGAATGTTTATTGACCGACTCCATAAGAGGAGGTTCTCAATTCGACTGCTTGTTTTTTCGTTTTTTTTGTATATTTGTAATGCGAATACTCCGTCAACAGTCAACCGATTTTAAAGTCATGATTCCTAGTTGGTGCCATATTAATTTTATCACTATCCGGCTAGTGGTTTTTGAGGTGTACTTAACAATGCATACATTTCGTTTCAATCATTTGCTATCTTTCAAAAAAATAATTACCAAAACGCTACGTACGTAACCAATGAGATAGTTGGACCCGGTTTTTGCGGTTTTACTACGATTCGTTACTTTTCGTCTTTTTGAATTATTATTTATAGGTAACATAAATTTCAAAAACCCAACAGGATTTTTGAAATAACAATTAACAACATAAATCATTTCAAATAACAATTACACGTACAGTTTAATAAAGAAAATTTTGCAGTATAAAAGAATTTTGTACTTATACGTTAGTAGGTGTAACATCATTTTTAATGGATTCAAGAAACGAGGAGGTTCTTAATTAGAAAATTTTATAATATTTTTTAACCGACTTCGAAAAAAGGAGGAGGCTTCTCAATTAGTCCGTATACATTATTTGTATGTTTGTTACAAGGGCTTTGCCAAAGAGGCAGACAGAAGAACAATTGTGGCACCTAGGACTAGTCGAAGGCACTAAAGTCCCACAATGTGATAGGTAGCAAACCTATCGCCAAACTGGCATATATAAAATCCCGGGCAACGCTGTTTTTTTAATGGAAAATTGAAATAACACATTTTCTCTTTATTACCCTACCTTTGGATCGAACCAGAACCTAACAAAGTAAAGTCCATCACTGGACGGCTAGACCACAGAGAAAAGTGACGCGGGCACACGTCCATGTGAAATTAAAATTATAAAATTTTGCTATAGACGAAAAATAATAATCTGTAGTTATCTCTGTAATAATAGAGTAATTCCTATTTCGACTTGGTTCGTTTTGCACTTGACCGATTTTTGAAAGGCTGACGATATTTTAAGGGGTAGGTCCGCGCCAGGTGAGCAAAAACTTTAAGGCAGCCATAGCCATAGATACTTAAGGCGTGGAAAGGTAACAACCCCATATCCCATGAAGCCTTAGGGGAGTAAGCGAGCCATTTACTCTAGGTGATTGTATCCTCCATCAGCTATTGTTACCTAAGTTATTTCTGCCATCACAACGTGAATGCTCGCTTTTGTTGTGTCCGGTTATGAGGGTGCGGCACTTGTTAGGCCAAATTACTTTGAGGCTCAGGTTGGCAACGCACGTTTAATATTCTATTTATATATTCTATTATTTAATATTCATTAATGTCTATAATAAAACTGGAATAGAACTTCTGGTCATACCTTCTTCGTCTTCAGGTTCACTCGAGCTAGGTTCTATAGGCACGCCGTTCAGGTACTCGTCAGAAACACCAATATCCATACCCTTAGCCTTGAACCTATAACAAAAATTCAACTTCCATAAGTACACCTATTCTGGGTGAAACTGAAAAAAATTGACAAACAGAAGGTGAAGGTTCGGAACACGTTAGTTTATCATGATCATAAATTGTAAAAAAATGTATATTTTCTCTTCGGATACAAGTAAATATGATCACGTAAACAAACAACGACAATGATAAATACACTGCTTGTATATAATCTCAAAATAACTGTGTTCTTATGCTTTTCACGATATCGAACAAAAAACAAGAACTACTGAACCGATTTTATTGGAATTTTTATCGGAAGATAGAAATTATTGTGCAATTTATAGATAACTTTTTATCTCAGAAACGGGGTGGGGATTTACGTGGGATAAACCATGTTTTATTTGTTTGTGATCGAAATTACGGACAAAGTAATAGATACTAAAAGGTCACCATTATGGGATATAATACTAAGATCAAAACATTTATAATCTATGTCCCGCATACACCTAACTACGCCAATAGTCATTGAATGAAGAGCCAAATTTGATTTCCGTCAATTTTTTTTAATACAAGAGGAAGCAAACGAGCAAATGGGTCATCTGATGGAAAGTGATCACCGCACACGGACATCCGCAACACCAGGAGTACCACAGATGCGTTGCCGACCTTTAAGAAATGAGTACGCTCTTTTCTTGAAGGTCCCTAAGTCATAATTGTTTGGGAATACCGCCCTCAGTAACTGATTCCACAAAGGTGTTATGCGAGGTAAGAAATGTCTTCGGAATAGCACACTTGTAGATCGCCACGCGTCATGACGATGGGCAGTGTTAGCATTTTTGTTCTGAAGTTTATATTTCTTGGTCTTGGTATTTATTAAATTACATAATATGATACATACTCATAAATAATACATTCTGGGCATTTAACTTATCCCATAGATCTATGTACATAGTATAGAATATATTAAAAAGAAAAGTATGTATCTTCACGCCCATATCCCCGAAGAAGTAGGGAGAGGCACAACCAGGGCACCCACGACCAGCCGAAGATACTAAATCCCACAATGTGATAGGTGGCAAGCCTATCGCCAACCGGGCACATTTCCAATCCCGACCAACATTTTTTTTAATTAGAAATTTTCTTTTTGTGGGCCGGTTGGTTGACCCGGAATTCGAACCCGAGACCTCATGCAGTCGAGTCCAACACCCGGACCGCTAGATCACAGAGGCTTTTGGAACACTATCATGTTCTAATAAAACATTTATGGATACATCAATCATATTACATCAACTTCTTTAAATTGCAAGTCATTTAAATTTAGGAACTTTCATACTAAAAGCATAGAAAATAATAAGTTTCAATCTGAAACAGGAAAAAGACACAGGAAAAAAGAAATAGGAAATAGTAGTATCATTCTTACAAGACCAAACGACTTAGGCGATTATGTTGTAAATTTAACACACAGATAGTTGGGTTATCCATATATTTTTTAACAAATCCTTACAGGGGTAGAAAAAAACTATCCAGCGGGTGAAGTCTCAAACATTTGTGTATCACTTTATTTTTAAGTTTCTTTTAATGTATTTTTTTTTGTATTTTGGTGCACAATAGAGAGTTATTCTATTCTATTATATTTGCAGCTATAAATAAATCCTATTAATATTATAAATGCGAAAGTTTGTATGTATGGATGTATGGATGTTTGTTACTCTTTCACGCAAAAACTACAAAGCCGATTACGATGAAATTTGGTATGTAGGTAGCTGAAGACCCAGAATAACATATAGGCTACTTTTTATCCCAAAGTTCCCGCGGGATTGGGACTAACACGGGTGAAACCGCGGGGCGCAGCTAGTTATACAATAAATAATAAAAAAAAATACCTCCACATTTTAGATGAAAGCATTTCGATACCACCACTTAAAAATAATTAGTTATTACTATTCATTAACTTTCATTAAAGTCTGCACTACGTAAAAGCAACTACAAGACTGATCGACATATGATAGGATGAGTACAATTTCTTTTTTTTTCAAAATAAAACCAAACTAAAACGTATTCCTTACATGGCAAAGTTTAAAATACAATGCAACAGTATTCATTTTCTTTTATATTAAAGTTAACAAAGTAACTCTTATTCTTTAAAAAATAAAGGCTACATTCCAACACAGTAGCTATAAGATCAGCAAGATCATATACCCATCTGTTGAAACATCTATTTATGATTGGAATTTCGTATAATTTTGTTTACATTGCGTGCTTGTATCTTTAATTTAGTACAGAGGTGAATAGTTAGCGAGAAATGAAAGTTATTTGTATACAAGTCAGCGTTACATGTGCTTTTTGAGATGTTATAAATAGTTGCCATGACGTAAAGCGGGCATACTTTTTGGTTAAGGCTGGGCGCACATGACCAGATTTGAACTCGTATTTAAA
The DNA here is from genome assembly GCA_002245505.1 of Calephelis nemesis. Taxonomy (NCBI): domain Eukaryota; kingdom Metazoa; phylum Arthropoda; class Insecta; order Lepidoptera; family Riodinidae; genus Calephelis; species Calephelis nemesis. Next base: position 123,908 of record NJDD01000072.1, on the reverse strand, counting down.
TAAAAAAAGAGGATCTTTAATTTGAATATATTAGAATGTAAGAGTTTAATTGTAAAGTAAAAAATAAATAAGACAAACAAGCGAAAAGATGTTAGTGGGGCGTTGGTAACCTGAGGCCGGAATTTCAGAAAGCAAATTTATACCTTCTTCTCTGAACCGGAACACGACAACAGCAATGACTGTAGTCATGGTTGTAGGAAAATCTAATGTGGTGGTGATACTAAAACGGGGAGGGCGAAACTGTCATCTAGGCACGGTCACGGTGTTAGTGACAAGCAAGCTGATGCTCAAGTCACTGCTTGGCAGAAAAGCAATAAATCATTTTTTTTATTATTATTATAGAAAATGTTATTTCTTCATGTTATCAATTTTCAATAAATATTAATAGGTATTATTAACATCTTTTTAAAAAGTAAAACAAGAGCTCCATTGTAACAATGTGTTAAATTTGATAATTCTATTTTTTTAAATGAGAACCCGACTACGGCACAAACATTATTGCGTCAGTATTTTTACTGTTAATGCGAATTCGTGTACTGTCGCTGAGTATAGGGCTCAAAATATAACAATATGCTTTAAAGTTTCATTTCAGGAAAAGAAATAAAAAACCTACAGATAAAAGAAAATAACGCCCCTCACTTCCCGCAATGCGCGTTCTCGCATAGCGTCAATTATAATTGGGCTGGCGATTTTAATTTTGCGATATCACATTGCGATGTGAAGATATTCTTCTTGGTGTGAATTGTATACTGTATATGAAATACTTAAAGTAACTATTACATTCCTTTTGATAAAGATTTATACTGCATAATATAATACAATATATTACTGTATAATATAACAAATTATGTATAAACAGCTTTACAGTTACCGTATTATAAGTGCAAATTACTTTACGCATCCTTAAAAGATAGATCTATTCCCATTGCGGACTCTTTTGTTAAGCTAAAAAGAAGATAGACATATACCATCGCGGACTTTTTTGTTAATCTAATTTATTATTTTATCTTATTTATTATTATTATACCTATCTAAATTTTATTCATTAGTAAGTTATCCCTAAAAGCTAGATGTTGGTGCATTTTTTTGTTAAGCTAAAAAGAAAGAACATTCCTACCATAGATAAGTAAGTTATCCTTACAAGAAAGACATATTATACCATGGCAGAGTTTATTATTATAAAAAAAGGGACATTCCTGCCATACATTAGCAAGTTATCCTTAAAAGATAGACATATACCATCGCGGACTTTTTTGTTAAGCAAAAAGAAGGAAAATTCCTGACATACATAATTAATCCTTAAAAGATAGGCATATACCATGGCAGAGTTTTTTGTTAAGCTAAAAAGAAGGAAATTTCCTGTCATACATTAGTAAGTTATCCTTAAAAGATTAAGTAATCTTCCAAACTAATCTTCCAATATCATAAAAAAAAATCCATACTATTTAATTTAATTAAGTATCAACGCACTTTCAGTAATGGTATCTATAGTGTTTAAGGATTAAATATTCTCCATATAATATTACGTAGGAGGCAGTCGGCCATTAGGATATAGCACTCATCGTAATCCGCTTAAAAGTATCGGTTTACAATTACGCGCCTTAAGCCGTAGCTTCATACTCAGTATAAAAAAATTGAAAATATGAATTTTTCTATACATGGCAACATTTAAGATTTCGAAGGAAGGTATTTGACTTGTTGGTAGATAAAACATATTATAGTGCCAAAGATTTTCTTGTAGAAAAGAATTTCTAGTAAAACAACTAATTATTATTAACCAAATATAATGAAAGGTATGGTTGATGAGGAGTTTGTTTCGCCGTTTCTTCTCCTGTCTGGCTAGGTTTGGAAACGGTGGTAGTTTACGGTAGACAGGGTTAAATTCAATTATAGTTATTAAATGTTTTGGTAATAAATAATTAATCTAGTTATAAATATAAATAATTGGCTTAGAAGTTAAAGCATATGTACCTTATTAAATAATATTTTTTATAAATGTTAAAATATTTGCACACCAAAATATGGTAGAATATGTTGATATACTTAAATATTTTTGTAACATCTCATTTACACACATATTTCCGCAAATATTTTTTTTCTTTCTTTCTTAAATAACCAACGAAATTTTAATATAAGAAATTTAAAATTAGTAATGGGTAGCTCAAAAAAAACGCGTCGACCGCAAATCAGTAGAGTTACTCTTGAATTTAGATTTAATTCAAATTGGAACTTGGAGTCGGATGTGTCATTTTAAGTACCATGCGTGCCATGTACGCCACATTTTGTTTCAAAGTCGATAGTGATGTGCTATTACATTTGTCGATATTTCAGTTTAGGTTTCCAAAAAAGAATTCTTGGACAAGATATATGAATAATACCATTGACATTAAAAATATCAATCACCGTCAATCGTAATAAGAATTCGTTCAAGTAAAGAAAGTTGTTCGAATGTATGACAATCACACGTAATGATCACATTTTTTTAATAAACTAACATTGTAAATAATATAAATAGATAACTTATATGAAAATATTTGCACACTACGATATGATAAAATAAGTAAACAACTACTTTACTCATAAAATTTTGTCTAAATCGAAAATAAATATTTTTTATGAATTATAGATCACGTATCGATATCGATACACTACTTTTTTCTTGATAGCCTTAGTAATGTCAAAACGCAACAATTTGTTTCTTTGGTATTTCATATCCCTGCATTTAGAGGTCAATGGTCCGGATATGTCAACTTGTGGCGTTTTTAATCAACGTTTTCCAATTAATTAACGGGAGAGGAAAGCTATTCTGATAGCACTAAACGTATTTTGTCTCTTTTCATTACTATCGTTAAAAGAAGACAGGTAAAACTTAAAATGAGTGTACCTAGTGAGTGCACAACATAATTCACCAAAAGCTATCGGTTCGAGACATTCCATTTGAATCAGTTCAGGGCAAATTTACTCACCATTAGTCAAAATGAAATGGTATTTTAAAAAACATTACCAATTCTTTCTAAATGAAGAAACACTTGTACTGTTTTACGTATCACTTATATTTTATTATTTTATAAATAGCCTACCGGTTTCGCTTTTTACAGCATCATCAGGGCTAGAACTTAAATTACTAAGTAATTTAAGTTAGTACAAGTGTTTCTTCATTTAAAAATATGAATATTTGGAAGTTTTACCAAGCGCCGACGATGGAAAATATCAAACCAATTCTTTCTTTTGAGGACTAGATTCAATTTGTGTAATATGCCTCGAGATATTTACTATTTTTTTTAATGTAATTGGAAGGCAAACAAGCAAACGGATTTCCTGATGGTAAGAAATTCACGTCGCCTAGAGACACTAAAGGTAGTAATGGTGCGTTGCCAACCTAAGGCTGGGATGTTAGGCCTCGAGCAAAAGTAAGTTTACCGGCTACCTTACCCTCCAAACCGGAACACGTCATGACGTTATGGCGGCAGGAATAGGTAAGGCGGTGGTACAAATCCGGATGAGTCGCTGCTAAACTCTACCACCTAGTCAGATGTCACGGTGCTAGTGACGGTAAGCCTATGCTCGCCTTTTACGAGCTGCCTGGCAGGAAGCCAGATGGTCTATTCTGCAAAGGAGCCCGGACCAACACAGGGTCAAACTATTTACTTATATATTTAGAAGAGTTTGTAGAAATTCTATCCAAAATAAAGACAGGGAAAAAGTAATAAAAAAGAACAACTTACTTGGCCAATTTGGACAGCAAGGCGGTACTTTTCTCTCTCGGTGCGCGAGGTTCCAAGGGAGCAGGTTCCTCTTCACCCTTCGCTTTCCGCTCAAACACCTCGAACCTCGACTTGACATCCAGAGATGCTAACTCCTCAAGCCCTAAATCTGGTTTGTCTGAAGCTGAAACAAATAATTAACCATTAAATAAAAAAGCCCCTGGACACATTTTTTATTTCATTTCATTAGTTTTATATGGGGCTAGCGGTCCGGTATTAGCCTTGACTTAATGTGGTTCGAAACCCGGGTCTGGCAAACAAAAAGAAAATGCAATTTTCAATGTTCTAATAAAAATAAAGTTCCTGCGATTGGATACATGCCCAATTGGTGACAGGCAACAACCTATCATATTGTAGGACCTAGTGCCTTCAGCTATTCGTAGGTCCCTGGCTATAACTCTGCCTACCGCTTCAGGGATACGGGCGTGATGATACCTACTTACTTTTTAACATTCTTTTTTATAAATACAAACTAAACCAATGAAAGACTGTTTTTTTACTGTGAATTTTATATGTACTTAATTAATAACTTTACAATTTTACTAGCTGACCTAGCAAACTTCGTATCGCTTGAAATTAATGCTTCGACAGTAGCCCAGTCTGTCGGATCCGACGTGAAACATTCCAAAATTAACAACTACTTATTATTAAAAAATAATTAAAAAACATTTTCCGGGAGACCAAATTGTGAACCTAAACCATTCTCGAATTCCCTTGAAGTGCCTTGAACACACACAAAAAGTTTCATCATCATCGGTCCAGTCGTCTAGAAGGAGTTCAGTGACAAACACACGAACACACGATTTATATATATAAAGATATCAAGAAACATCATTAAATATAAATAGGCAAGAAGCCTGGAGTAATATATCTTCTGAAAATGTCCTATGTTACCTTGGATAGGTGTATTATTATAAATTAATGAACTTTATGAAGCCTGATTAAAATCCAATATTAGAAAAAGTAATATTGTGAAAGGTATCGTTTAATATTAATAAAATATTATTATACTCGTATATATACTTTAATGCTAAAAGAGGCTTTAATAAAATTATATCGTCTTCTCTGGTATGAGTAAAAGTACAGTCGTGGCAACGA
>NJDD01000072.1:94845-117165 GCA_002245505.1 Calephelis nemesis | reverse complement strand
GATACGGGCGTGATGATACCTACTTACTTTTTAACATTCTTTTTTATAAATACAAACTAAACCAATGCGTGTTATAATAAAAACCATACAGATTTAACAGTTTTAACTTCTAAGGTACCTATTACTTTACTATTGTAGGTAAGTAACTTCTTTTACGTCCCATATCCCGACGACATGGGCAGAGGGGCAACCAGGGCACTCACGTATGGCCGATGGCACATATTCCTACGACGTGATAGACATTACGGACAATTTTGTTTTTATTACAAAACTGAAAAAAAAAAACACTTTTGAAATACCCGACCCCCAAACCGAACCCTTTAGTTAGTTAAAGCCAACACCAGGCTACTAGACCATAGACCGAGTGTTAGAATAATAAATGATTTAGCAAAATATTTTTATCTGAATAACGATCACATTTTACTGAATAACAATAGATTACTAATTACTATGTGGTAGTAGATATACAATTATACAGCAAGATTTTTTTATCGCCATCCAAATTTATTCTGAGCATAGAGTATCTATAGATAAGTCCATTTATGAAAAAAAAAAATAGGTATCTAGCAGGTAGCTATCTTGCATGTCAGAGCACTCAGCGCGTAGGTACGGAGCACGCGCTGCCCATAAACATCAATATTTGCGATGTCATATCTTAATATTTTAGTATTGAGGGATACTAAAAGAAAAATACGTATTTAATTATTTTCACTTAAGATCAACATATTAAAATTTGGATGGTGAATAAAAAGTCAGGGTGTATGTACATAATACAAATGATTAGCGGCAATGTAATGAATATTTTGCAATGTCATGTCGGATTATAGAGATACACAATATTCTATAGTCCAGAATTTTTCAGAGAAAGTATTAAAAAAACGACGAAACAGAGTGGCTAATTTTACTATAAATATGGCGACAAATGCCAAAAAAATCTGTTCCAAAAATGTAATAACAAAAAATTTCTGATAAATATACACGATATGGATTGCAAGTAGTATCCGTATTAGACGAGAGCCGGATTACATAGAGTTAGCTATATATTTAAAAAAAAGTATCTTGACGCCCATATCTTTGAAGAGTTAAGCAGAGGCACAACAAGGGCACCCACGACTAGCCGAAGACACTAAGTCCCACAATGTGATAGGTGGCAAGCCTATCGCCAACAGGACACATCAAATCTCGAGCAACATTTTTTTTATTAGAAAATTGGAAAACCCAAATTTACGTTTCGTTGCCCGACCCGGGATTCGAACCCAGGACCTCATGCAGTCAAGTCCAACACCTGAACCGCTAGACCACAGAGGCGATATATTATGACCGCCTCGTTGGTCGAGTGGCTAGCGTACTCGCCTAACTGCATCGACGAATCGCTAGGCTTGGGTTCGATTCCCGACGGGGGCAGGCATTTGTGAGATGAACATGTAGATGTCTGCATTTCCGGGTCTGGGTGTTTATTAAATGTATTCTGGTATCTATTTAAGTATTAGTATCGTTGACTAACACTCATAACACAAGCATAATATGCATAATATGCTTGTGTTATTATAATTATATATAATTCTATGTAATAGTATCGTTGACTAACACCCATAACACAAGCATATAATTTGATTACTTTGGGGTTAGATTCAATTTGTGTGACTAGTCCAGGGATATTTATTTATTATTATTAATAAAATATGCAATAGTGCCACACTTTTTTAAAAATAAAAAACTTTAGTTTACGAATAAAAATCTTACCTCTGACGACATCAGGCGGTAATTCTACTGGGTTGCTTTCACAAATTATCATTTGATGTTTCTTTGGCGTTGCTGAAAAGAAGATAACCCTTTAATATCTCATGACACCATAAACCAGGTTTAGTAAATGATGACGTAATTATAATATAAATTATAAAATAAATTTATTATTAAATTAGCTAAATTTATTATCATTTTAAAATTATTTGTAAGTTATAACTCGAATTATAATAAGAATAAAACTATTTGTTCGTATGAATATTAAAATATTGTGTATATAATTAGTTATTTTATACTTATAGAAATAATAAATTATTTGCACACCACAATGTGGTAGAATATGTTGGAAAGCTTAAATAATTTTGTAACAACCTTAACACACATATTCCGCAAATACATATATTTTCTTTCTTTCTTTCTCTCTTTCTATAACGAAACCATTTGTGTAAATAATGAAATATTTGCACCATACAAGGTGTTAGCATATATTTGTTTTGATTAAATAATTTTGTATTTTTTTGTATGTTATAGGAAGGCAAACAAGCAGACGGAGGAAATCCGATGGTATTCACGCCGCCCAGAGACACCAAAGATGGTAATGGTGCGTTGCCAACCTGAGGTCAGGATGTTAGGCCTCGAGCAAAAGTAAGTTTACCGGCTACCTTACCCTCCGAACCGGAACACGTCATGACGTTATGGCGGCAGGAATAGGTAAGGCGGTGGTACCAATCCGGATGAGTCGCTGCGAAACTCTACCACCTAGTCAGATGTCACGGTGTTAGGGATGATAAGCCTATGCTCGCCTTTTACGAGCTGCCTGGCAAGAAAGGCAGATGGTCTTTTCTGCAAAGGAGCCCGGACCAACACGGGGAAAATTTTGTGTTAATTTCCTATTCCATATTCCGCAAATAAAGAATTTTAATTTCAAACATACTACTTTAGTAAAGAACATAAATAATTATATCAGTTTTTAGGTGGTAGAGATTCGCAGCGACTCGCCCGGATTTGTACCACCGCCTTACGTATTCCTGCCGCCATACCATCAGTGCTTGCCATTGGCGTGGTCCGTCCGTTTGGCATGTGTCATTTTTACTCAAGGCCTAACATCCCAGCTTCAGGTTGTCACCTTTGGTGTCTCTAGGCGGCGTGATTTTTTTACCATCAGGAAATCCGTCTGCTTGTTTGCCTTCCAATATCATAAAAAAATTTAAAACAAGAAGCTACTACATAGAAACTACAACCACGAGACAGAAATTCGTAGAAGTATCCATCAATGGAGGAAGAAGATAGACTTATTTGCTCACAATGTTCTTTCTACATGCAACAATTTAGTTCATTCGTCAGCATTGTGCTAGTGAAAACGTCATATTATATGATATCTATAAGCCACTGTTGTCTCTTACCATCAGGAGAGTCATGTTATTGTCCGCTGTCCATAAAAGTATATAATATAATAATAGTTACCTTACCTTATAATAATAGGTACCATAAAAATATATAATATAATAATAGTTACCTTACTATAATGTTATATACAAATAAATATTCAGAATAAAAGATTGAGAACAAATTGTTCATACCTATTTTGACCGCCTCGTTGGTCGAGTGGCTAGCGTAGACGCCTATCGCCTACACCGACCAACTGCGAGGCTCGAGTTCGATTCCCGACGGGGGCAGGCATTTGTGAGATGAACATTTATATGTCTGCATTTCCGGGTCTGGGTGTTTATTAAATTTAGTCTGGTATCTATTTAAGTATTAGTATCGTTGACTAACACTCATAACACAAGCATATAATTTGCTTACATTGGGGTTACATTCAACTTGTGTAACTTGTCCAGGGATATTTATGTATTTATATTTATTTAACTATAGATTACTTACAGTCTGTTTGGTCGTCACCGTCAACTGGTTTCGGTTCAAACAGTTGCTTGAAGTGCGGGTTACAGTATAGAGTTGTGTGATCGCTTTGGTAAGTCTCCACTCTGAAAGAAGACACCATTATGTAGAAATAATAGATGATCATCAGTCAATTGACGCCCATAAAAGGCTGTTCTGGACAGTTGTAAATATGCTTTCAACAAAGGAACTTAACCTAGAAGGAAATTTTGTTTCTATCTTCCAATTATGCTTAAATTTGAATTAAATCACACTCCAGACGTATGCAAACCAGTGTTTACAACCATCTAGATTCCCTACAAAGCTAACCTAATTTCTATGCGGTATCTAGGGTTACCAACTTTTTTTAAAAGAAATAAAGTATATTATAAAGTAAATAAATAAACAAAAGTAAATAAAGTATAGTAATAAAGTATATCTCAGACCTCTGAGAAGGAAAATAAACAGTATTTTACGAAAATGAACAGTATTTTATTTTGTTATTTTTTAAAGACATATTTTTTAGTGCTTCTCGCGCAACTTATCAATTTAGAGGCATTTTTAAAAGCTTCATAAGCCTCACCACAATCAAAACTATAATTAAAGTAAAATTAAGGAGCTCATTTTTTATTAACTACCTACACGTACTACACGTACACGTACGTACTACGTACGTGTAGGTAGTGTCAGTGTTAGTGTCAGTCCCGAATATTTGACATTGACAGATTCGTTCTGAAACGCTCGATTGTGACGGCGCTTCATTCGTGTTCGACATATTGATGCTGAAAACAGTGGGCGTGTTCGGCCGAATTAAGTACTTACTAAACTTAGTAAGCCAGTAAGCATAAAAAAATTTAAGTCTTACAAGCTGACTGTAGCGCTTTTCGGCGAGGATAGACTTACTGACTTGACATAACACAAAACACCGGTTTATGTCATATCCCGTACATAAACAATAAGCAAAATGGCGTCGTATATTAAGCCATACTTACTGCGTTAGCACTTATTTTGTGTCCCGGCCGAAAATTTTGTAAGCATAGTAAGTGATTTACTAAATTTAGTAAGTACTTACTTCGGCCGAACACGCCCAATATTTCGTATACTTTATTTTTGTTCAACAGTAAAAAGTATAATATAGTGAAAAACAGTATAATACTGTTTTTAACAATATGGTTGGGAACCCCAGCGGTATCGCCAGCCGTATAACGGTCGAGGTAAATGATGTCAGGAAAAATATTGAGGTTCTAGCCGATGATATTGGAATCGGATTTAGAGACCTTTATACTACTCTTTATGCAAGTCTACATGCTACGGTACCCTCCAGACCTGAACTTATCAATACGGCGGCAGGAATAGGTAAAGCAGTGGATTCTTACCCAGGCAAGTTGCTATACACTACTCTTTTCAGCGGAGGCGGACCAACACGGATGACATAATATGATGCACTAGCTGCGCCCCGCGGTTTCACCCGCGTAAGTCCCAATCCCGCGGGAACTCCGGGATAAAAAGTAGCCTATATGTTATTCTGGGTCTTCAGCTACCTACATACCAAATTTCATCGTAATCGGCTTTGTAGTTTTTGCGTGAAAGAGTAACAAACATCCATACATCCATACATACAAACTTTCGCATTTATAATATTAATAGGATTAGTAAAGTAATGTAAGTAAAATGAGGGACTATTGCTAAGGACACTCCGAAATCACTGCAGTTTCAAGTCAGTTTTACTCTTGAATCTTGATTACGTACAAATTGGAAATTGGAATCGAATTTATGTCATTTTGTACTAATGAACATAACAGTTAGCGAATTATTAACGTTTAGTTACTAATAAACAATAAATTATTATATCGGATTCGTTAATTTTTTTTGGAACTAAATACCTATTAATAATTCGCTAGTATTGTGTTTGAGTACAAAATGACAAAAATCCGATTCCAATATCCATTTAGCATGAAATCGAGATTCCATAGTAACCCTAATGCGCTCGGCTTTGATTCGGCCGCCTTTAGGTGTACGAAAGGAGACCATTTGCACACATTCTGTCTTATAATAAACATGGACTAACGTGGAAGTAAAAGCAAATTAATATAGTCTGTATCACATTGTAATAAAGATCATAATCCCTGGTTCAACCTTGGAGTAGATTACTCCATGTTTATCAATAAGACGGGTGGAGACCTCACTCTCTCCTGGGGGCTGATTATGTATCTCAGTGGCCAACTCAAAATGGGAAAGTGTACATCAAATAAAGTCATTTGTGTTTGCTATCTCTATTGTATTTCTGTTGGTCACTGGAGATAGCAAAACACGTCATTTGACATCTATTTGATGTACACTTTCCCGGCCACTATGATTTGGCCCCTGAAATACATAATCAGCCCCCTGTACTGGTTTACAGCTGATCTTACAACTTACGTTAACTGTTTATTGCACTGGGCACATCTGAAGCACTCCTTGTGCCAAGCCCTGCGCTCGGCCTTGATCCTCTCCATGGCGTAAACGGGACGGGAACATTTGGCACACGTTGGGTTCTCGTTCTCAGCAGCTTTCATCTTCTTGTACAACTTCTCCGAGCTCTTGGACTGTTGAGAAAAATACAGTTCTTTAAATGATATTGGAAGGCCAATAAGCAGACGGATTTTCTGGTGGTAAGAAATTCACGACGCCTAGTAACATCAAAGGTGGCAATAGTACGTAGCCAACCTGAGACCGGGATATAAGCCTCGAACAAAAGTAAATTTATCGGCTTATTTATTACCTTATCCAAACCGAAGCACGTCAATGGCAAGCACGATATTATGGCGACAGGAATAGATAAGGAGGCAGAGGAGACAATCCGAGCGAAACTCCTAATACCATTTTAATAGGCAGTGAAGCTTCGACACCTTTCGAAACAGTCAGGCGTTTCCTGCTTTTTGAAGTTATACTTCTTTTGGCGCGTTAGGAAAAAATTATGAGGGTAAATTTTTACGATGCGCGCGCACACCGTCACGAAAAACCGACATGATGAAGTTAGCTATAGATAACATTTTAGTTTTTTATTAAATAAACTTTATTTAACTAAATAATGCATTATAATAAAACTTTTAACGTATTAAATACCTTTTCTCTATGGTTAGTGTCATTTTGTCTACAAATGTAAAAAATAAGGCAAAAGATAAAATTTAAAAAAAAAAAATTATCTTATTACGCCGAAGAGGTATAACTTCTAACGCGTGTACATAAGTACACACACAATTTTTTTGATAAGTCAATCTGTTGAGATTTTTTTAATTTATAAAAAAAATATAATTACGAGTAATAAATAATAAATTCTGATAATTATGGAATAAAATATACTAATCCAATTATGGAATTGTGGGCCGAAAAGAATTATTTTATAGAACAGGAGGCAAAGAGGAAAGGGGGTCACGTGGTGGTAGGTGATTACCTCTGCCAAAGCTCCACACGCATCTACGACGTCAGGAAGTTGCCTACCTTTGAGGAATGAGTACGGAATCATCTTGAAGGTTCCTTAGTTGTATTCGTTTAGAAATACTGTCGTGGGTAACAGGTTTGACAAAGGTATTATAAAAGTTGAGATATGTCTTCTAAGTGGGAAAATAGAAGAACGCCATGCATCAAGGTGGTGGGCATGTCTAAGTGCTGACATGATGTCCAAAGCTAAACCTCAACAGCGGGGATGAAACAAAAAAAAATTAAGTATTTTAAAATCATAACCCCTCATTTTGCAGTCGGGTTAGTGTAATCTTACACTGAGTAAGGTTACTAGTACTATGGACCCGTGAATCTAGGTCATGTTTGTAGTATACATCAGCTTATGCATATACATAAGTACGACGTCATCCTTAATTTCACCGAAAGTAAACGCGACGAGGTGGCCGAGTGGTTAAGGCGTTGGACTGCTAATCCAATGTGCTCTGCACGCGTGGGTTCGAATCCCATCCTCGTCGATACTTTTTTATTATTTTTTACTTCTTTTATATTTAAACTATCAAAAAAAATTGTCTAAATGCTTATTCTTAAAATGTACCGTTCTGACTGTAAACTATGTGCTGTATTCAAAATTTAAACGTACCTTTCATTGCGATTTTTTTGTGTTTTTTATGACATTAGTTAATTTTTACTCTCGTGGTCTTTTTATATTAATTAACTAGCTGCTCCCGCGAACTTCGTTCCGCCCGTTCAGTTTGTATGGGAAAAAATAAAATGTTGTTTTTCCCCAGTTTCCTCACAATTGAACAGGATAAAAAGTATCCTATGTCCTTCTCCCGGTTTTAAGTTACCTCCCTACCAATTTTCAGCCTAATCGGTTTAGCCGTTCTTGAGTTATGAATAGTGTAACTAACACCACTTTCTTTTATATTTCACGATCACGATTTTCCTTCTCAGGTTGCCCGAGTATCATTTATTTAATAATACAAATTACATGATTTTTTACCCCTTGTCCTGCAAATGTACAGGCCACCCTTCCCTCCGGACTGGAACATGACACTTTCATCATAGCGGCAGGAATAGGTAAGATGGTAGATCTCTTCCCGAAAGAGTTGCAGCCCGGTAGTATACCACCACTGGTCTTGTTAGCAATGACGTCTGCTCGTCTCTTACGAGCGACCTGGCTAGAAGGCAGATGGTCTGTTCTTCACAGTACAACCTGATCAACACGGGGACTATTAAGTACAGTCCTTACCACAGATATAGAACCTTCATCCTTGTGTCTCCTGCTGGATTTTTTCTTTTTAATCTGTCTGGTCTCTGACATCTGAACTTCTTGGTAGCTGTGCATCCGTGTCTCGGACTGGATGAGGCTTTGTGACGCCTCCATCGTGGTTGTCGCCATTCTTTCTTCTGGAATAAATAAATAAATTTTAGTCTACTATCCCTAAAATCTGTAAATAATTTAAGAGCAGTAAACCTACAAAAACAGCTAATCCAGTTTAATTATTATGTCGATTTGATGATACATTTGTCAAAATCTCATGATCCCGAGAGGTGATCCTATACAAATTTGACTTTATGTACATGATAATGTATGTATACACTTTTACGTATAACTCAAAAACCACTAGTTGGATAATGGAAAATTTATATAAGATCACCTCTGATTCTTGACCTATCTGCTTAAAAAGAATCCTCAAAATAAGTTCTTTATTGGCCGAGTAATCGAATAACAAGCAAAAAAAAAGCAAATTGATAAGCTCCGCATTTTGGAATCAAGTCTAGTAATTGATAGGGCAGACCCATAACTTAAGATTTATAAACTTGATCACACGCAAACGTATATCTTCACGCCAAGACCCTGACAGAGTATGCAGAGGAGATCGAATATAATTGAAGGTAGCGAGAATGGGATAAATCCAACTTCCAAATGAAACTTCAAAAAAGACAAATTCAGCAAAATATGTATTCGCCTTGTGATTTTGCAAGATCAAAACTGGTGCATTTAATTTCTTCAGATGTCACGGTGTTAGTGACGGTAAGCCTATGCTCACTTTTACGAGCTACGTGGCAGTAAGGCCGATGGTCTATTCTGCAAAGGACCCTGGACCAACACGGGGAAAATAGTGAAGTCAACATAGTTTTTTCTCATACAAAGCAAAACTTAGCTGCCGGGTGTTCACAATAAACTTTTTAACTTTTACAATAAACGTACTCGTATCATACAGTAGATAATATAAAAAAAACTTATAATAAATATATATAACGTTTTGAAACTAAATTATAGAAAAGTTTTTTATTAAGATTCAGAAATATAGCAGACAAAAAAACTGGAATAATAATTATTTTCCTCGTGCCCAATCACTCAGCAAAATATTAAAATTAGTATTCTTTATTTGTAAGTTTATATTTTTAGAATGAAAACAAATATTAGTATACTAACAATTTTAATAATTTATATCTATAGGACACTCACGATATATTTTTATTTCATTTGTTGATAGTGTTTTTGTAAAACCAAGTTATTAGGAAAAAAAATACATGTCGAATTTCCACAGATTTTTTAGAAGTGTTCTAACTATAAATGCGAAAGTGTGTATTTATACTCCGTTATAAGGCGAAAACACCGAAACAGATTTCAATAAATTTTTAAATATATAAATGGAATAGCTGTGGCCAGCGGCGTTACCCGCGTGGTTAATGGTCTTATAGGAACATTTTTTCGGTATAAAAAAATGACCTAATATTAATCCAAGTGACCCTCTATGTGTACGCCAAAATTTCATGAAAATCGGTTCAGCAGTTTTTGCGTGAAGGAGTAACAAACAAATATACAAATATTCGCATTTATAATATTAACAGGATTAGAATTTGATACAATTTACATATTTTAATCTATTACAAACTCAAAATTTTATACAGGAAATGTTGATTTAATGACTGATTAAAAGATAATTGAGGTCTCTAATTGGTGCTGAATTTAGGCTACTACCTATTTAACCAAATATCTCAATAAGTTATTGCGGTATAGTTAAATTTAATCGTAAATAATATAACATATCGTATATACCTAGTCTTGCCATAAATATTGTAATAAAGAAAAAAAATATTTTTTTAACTGCAAATAACATATATTACTTTTACAGTGTGTTAGTTTAATACATAAATATACAACAATTAAAAATATAAAAAGCTTATTCGAAGTGGTCTCCATTGGCTGCAATACAGTCCTTTAAACGTTGAGGCCAGTTATCAATAGAAGCACGCACTCTTTCCATGGGAAAATTCTTCACTGCCAATCGTATAGATTGTTTTAGGGACTCCAAATTATCATGGCGTTTAGAGCAAGCTGTACTCTCTAAAACTGACCATAAATCATAATCCAGCGGATTAAGATCGGGACTAGACGACGGCCAGTCTTCAGCTCTGATGAAGTCCGAAACGTTCGCTTCCAACCAAGACTGCGTGGACCGAGCTTTATGACCCGGCGCCGAGTCTTGCTGGAAGGACCATACTTGGTTATTGAACATGGTGATGTTAAGGGGCTTAAATACCTTCTCAAGAATGGTATCTTGATACACTTGTGCCGATGTTTTGATACCTTTTTCACAAAAATATGGCTCAGTCACTCCTTCATAGCTAACACCCCACCAAACCATCACTGAAGTTGGATAATGTCCACGTTGCACTCTGTCGACTAATTGGGAAGCTTCCTTAGAGCTTTGAGCATAAATACGGTCATTTTGTTTGTTAAAATGTTGCTCAATTGTAAAAATTTTCTCATCCATAAACAAAATTTTTCTGTGACCTCCCTTTGCGTACCGCTTCAGTAATTGTTTCGATTTTACGACCCTATTCTTCTTTAAATTATCAGTTAAGAAATGACCAGAGCGTCTCTTATAGGCTGCAAGTCCTAAGTCATCTTTTAAAATACGCGACATGGTTCTAGGTGCTATCTTCATTTCCCGAGATAAAATCTTTTGCTTTCGGACAGGATTTCTTCGAATTCTTTCCCTTACTGCTTTGACCACCTTTTTCGTACGAACACTACGTGGACGGCCAGATCTTTTTCTGTCACAAACAGAGGAAGTCTCATTGTACCTATTAATAGCCCGGTACACAAACATTTTACTAAAACCAAGTGTATGGAGAGTTTTAAAAATTGCATTTGGCTCCATACCTACTTTGTGTAATGCAATCACAGCGATTCGGTTCTCTTTATCACCCCACTCCATTTTAATATCGCAAAATATTGTACAATGTATTGGCGCCAAAATGAGAAAACACAATGAACAATCGTATAAAAATGACAGATTCGAAATTCAAATGTAATATTTTTTTATTTTTAAGTGTAACAGTATTTATGGCCAGACTAAGTATAATCGTAAAGTCGAGGGCAACAACTAGTAAAAAAATAAAAGCCATTAATATCTTGGTTTTGCTCAAACATAGTAATGTAGAAAACCGCGAAAGTTAAAAAGAATGTTACCAGTTTGTAATTTCACCTTTGACCAATGACAAATAAATTGCCTATTATTTTAATCATGTATTGACACTGACACATACACATTACTGGAACAGCATCCGCCCAGTTCCACACTTTCCATTCATACTTTCGTTTTTTACCCGGCAGCAAACAAGAATTATGTGTTTCGCGCGCATCTACCTGGTTCACCTGCTTGTCACTACATAGTAAAAGACAAAGTCGCTTCCTCTGTTTAAATTTATGTTTTGTATGCTTAAATCTTTAAAACTACGCAACGGATTTTGATGCGGTTTTATTAATAGATAAAGTGATTGAAGAGAAAGGTTTATATGTATATTTCATAGCCGTGTGAAGCTGGGGCGGGCCGCTAGTAAATTATAAACAAAGTCGCTTCCTCTGTCCCTACGTCCCTTTGTATGCTTAAATCTTTAAAAATACAACAGATTTTGATGCGGTTTTTTTAATGGATAAAGTGATTGAAGAGGAAGGTTTATATGTATATTTTATACCCGTGCGAAGCCGGGGCATGCTAGATTACTACTAATTGATACCCGCAACTTTGCTATTAAATGTATTCAGTTCTCCCATAGGGAAATTCAGGATAAAAAGTAGCCCATGTCCTAAAATCTAATCTATGTGTATTGTGTACGGTCCAGCCATTTGGACGTAACATCGGAACATACATATAAATATATACATATTCGCGTTAAAAATATTAGTATGTTTTTGTTAAGCGTCCAATTAAGATTATTTACACACACACACACACACACACACACACACACACACACACACACACACACACGCGCGTAATAAAGGTTTCGCTTTATAGCATCCCTACAAAATTATAAAAAAATGTATATTTGTATTAGTGACATGTTTTATGTTTAGGAACTACGGCTTAGAATTGAGGAATCAGCCTATCCGAACGAGTTTTTATAAATTAGCCAAAACCAATGCATGTTATGGCAACACCGGATGTCGCCGTACCGATATTGGTGAAAGCCATGTACGAGTTCCGCGACGTATGGTGATACGCGTACCACACAACCTAAGTAATTTCAAGTTTTATTTTGCAACTTTGACTTGGCATCATTTAGTTACACACGCAATTAGAATAGTAGACTTGAAGATCCTGGTAATAAGGTACACGCACCAATAACATCTATTGTTTCTGTAGGCAACAGTTGGCTCTTAGGTTTCCTTTATATTCGGTATATCATAAAAAATCTTTAATGTCTTTTGGATGATTTTAGTACTATACTATAATCACCCCGTAACATACAGTTATATCATTTTGACCTTCTCGTTGGCGGAGACAACCGCGAGGGCCAGGTTCGATTCACAAAAGGGGGGGGAGGATTATGGCAGCTGCAATAGGTAAGGCGGTGGATCCCGGCAAGTTTCTACACAGCACTCTACCACCAATAGGAAATCGCCTTAATACGTGGTACGTGTTTCCTAAGTAATTTGCTGGTTTTCGTAAAACATGACTGCTTACATAATCAAAATCATTTTAGTACGTCAGATGCGCTGCAGCCAGACAATAGGATTGTTATCCTATCTACCGCGTGGTCTGTGTCTCGGTGATGGTGAAAAGATCACGAATATTCGTGGCTTAACACTCAAACGAGAACGTTTCCTACTGTGGATAGTCTAGCACAAAATTTCGCATGCATTGAGCAAATAATTTCAAAAATTAAAACATTTGAATGATTTTGTTGGTGGAAGAAATGTATGTTAATTGTTTATGTGCGCTTCAATACCTGAACGAACCGCGTTAGATTTGTTTTTTTTTTTTATGATATTGGAAGGCAAACAAGCAGACCAAACCAGCAGAGCAACACCAAAGTTAGTATGCACCATGCACATGCAAATGCACCATGCATTGCCTAATTGAGGCCGGGACATCGACCACACATTGTATGGTCGATGGGTCGGGATGTTAGGCCTCGAGCAATAATTAAGAAGTATTTCTGTTGCGTGTGGGTGTTGGTAAAGTTAATTTCAGTAACTATTTATAGATTTCTATGTATTAATACAGTTAACTTTTTTTTAATACAGTTAACTAATCCATATCACAACAATTTGCTTATTTTGAAGTTAGACCGATTTAATTTTAGAAAATAATTTTTTAGATATCTTTAATAGTCGAGGAGCTAAAGTACATGTCTAATCCACTAACCAACCGTGAGGCTCGGGTTCGATTACCAACGAATACAGGCATTAACAGTTAGTTTCAGTAACTATTTATAGATTTCTATGTATTAATACAGTTAACTTTTTTTAATACAGTTAACTAATCCATATCACAACAATTTGCTTATTTTAAAGTTAGATCGATTTAATTTTAGAAAATACTTTTTTAGATATCTTTAATAGTCGAGGAGCTAAAGTACATGTCTAATCCACTAACCAACCGTGAGGCCCGGGTTCGATTACCAACGGATACAGGCATTAACAGTTAGATGTCGGTTTTTTTTTGGATTAGAGTGTTTATTAAATTTATTCTGGTATCTATTTAAGTATTTCTATGTATTACAATCACTAACACCCATAAAATAAGCATATAATTTGCTTGATTTGGGTTAGATTTAAATTGTTTAACTTAAGAAGTATCTTCAAGCCTATATCCCCGAACGGGTAGACTGAGGCACAACTAGGGTACCCACGACTAGTTGAAGACACTAAGTCCCACCATGTGATAGGTGGCAAGCCTATCGCCAACCGGTACAATCCAGAGCAACGTTTGTTTTTAATAGTAAATTGAAAATATCACATTTTTTTTTGTTGCCCGACCCGGGATTCGAACATTGTTATTGAACAGATCTTTAATCCTATTAATATTATAAGTGCGAAAGTTTGTATGTATGGATGTTTGTTACTCTTTCACGCAAAAACTACAAAGCCGATTACGATGAAATTTGGTATGTAGGTAGCTGAAGACCCAGAATAACATATAGGCTACTTTTTATCCCGGAGTTCCCGCGGGATTGGGACTTACGCGGGTGAAACCGCGGGGCGCAGCTAGTGATTTTATAAATGTAGATTTTGGCAATATAAACTTCAATAAACATGGAAACATAAATGATATTGACAGGTAAATTAAAAAATATATATCGAAGCAAATAAACGGAACGTTGTAAAAACATGATTGTGTAGCGGACCAAATTCAGGTAGTCGAATTTGATCGCAAATTTATGTAAATACACGTTTATTAGCACGATAAAAGTCAACAAAACGTAACGAGCTACTACACGCACTGCAGCTTTTATACTTTTTATGATATTGGAAGGCAAACAAGCAGACGGATTTCCTGATGTTAAGAAATTCACGCCGCGTAGAGACACCAAAGGTGGTAATGGTGCGTTGCCAACCTTTGGCCTGGATGTTAGGCCTCGAGCAAAAGTAAGTTTACCAGCTACCTTACCCTCCGAACCGGAACACGTCATGACGTTATGGCGGCAGGAATAGGTAAGGCGGTGGTACCAATCCGGGCGAGTCGCTGCTAAACTCTACATTCTATTACATTTTTGAATTGCATTGCAATAATTAAGGGCAGTAAAACTGCAAAAACCAACTCCAAATATTCTTTTACGTAAGTACCACATCTTCTTTCTTCTTTAGCATGAAACTAGTTTATGACTCGGAGGTGGTCCCTTATTAATATTATCATGATCCGACTAGTGGTTTTTGAGTTACATTTTTGTCTATGATGATGAAACCGAGTAATCGTGTGACAAACAGATAAACAAAACATTCAATCGAATTGACAACAAGGTGAGTTTTGGAGTCTTGGTTGATTTTGGTTGAAAATACATTACATTTTTCAGAATATGAAAGTAATTTTTGGCGATCCAATCAAAATTTTGATATTTTTGCATAGAGATTTTTTGCAACTATTCGCCAAGTAAAGTTTTTTCCCCGTGTTGGTCCGGGCTCCTTTGTAGAATAGACCATCTGCCTTCCTGTGCCAGGCAGCTCGTAAAAGGCGAGCATAGGCTTGCCGTCACTAACACCGTGACATCTGACTAGTTGGTAGAGTTTCGCAGCGACTCACCCGGATTGGTACCTACCACCGCCTTACCTATTCCTGCCGCCATAACGTCGCGACGTGTTCCGGTTCGGAGGGTGAGGTAGCCGGTAAACTTACTTTTGCTCGAGGCCTAACATCCCGGCTTGTGGTTGGCAACGCACCATTACCACCTTTGGTGTCCCTAGGCGGCGGGAATTTCTTACCATCAGGAAATCCGTCTGTTTGTTTGCCTTTCAATGTCATAAAAAAAAAGTAACGGACAGGATCATTGGAATAGTATTTTATAGATACGTACCTACATACAAATAATCACGCCAAGTGCCTTGTGTGGTAGGCAGAGTATATCGAGTGTCAAATGTCACGATAATTGCACACCTGTCTAACATCAACACTTGATTACTTTTTCATTAACTTTCTGAGAATCTTGACATTACCCTCCGACAAAACTATATTATCGCAGTATATCATGTAAATTTTATTTTAAACTATCTTTTTGCAGTACCCTTCGTATTTTTAAAAAATTATTACGTAAAACTTACGATATGAAGATGATCGCGTTTATTAATACTGCAAGACTAAAGTCAACCAACGCAAAAGGCTCCTATGCGCACTACAGTTTTTTTTAATAGCAAAATTTACATATTTAATTATTAATTTTATTATTATATTCATCAACCAGCAAACAAATCTCAAAACTATCATTAAACAGATTAAATCTTACATACAAATTGCCTTTTAAATCGTATTACATAAATATGAAATTGAAAAAACAATTATAATTATGTATGTATTAAAATGCATGAACAAGCGATGTATCTTAAATACTAATACTAATACATATCCATACTATCACTACAAGTGCGAAAGCGTTTTGTGTATGGAGATAGCAGTTTGGAGCATGACATAGGCTACTTTTTATCCTGATATCTAAATGATTACTTGATAGTAATAATAATATAAATAATAATAAATAATAATAATAAATACCCCTGGACAAATCACACAAATTGAATCTAACCCCAAAGTAAGCAAATTATATGCTTGTGTTATGGGTGTTAGTCAACGATACTAATACATATAAATACTTAAATAGATACCAGAATAAATTTAATAAACACCCAGACCCGGAAATGCAGACATCTAAATGTTCATCACACAAATGTCTGCCCCCGCCGGGAATCGAACCCGAGCCTCGCTGTTGATCGATGTAGTTAGGCGAGTACGCTAGTCACTCGACCAACGAGGCGGTCATAATAGTGATGAATAATTTTAACACGCGGCCTTTTTTTGTAGAAACGGCTAATGTTGCTAACCGTAAAGTTTTTACAATTTCACCGGACTATAGATACGCGGGCGTAACCGCTTGTGACGTCTATACTCTATAGGGGTAGGCAAATTCTTTTGACCGCGGGCAGGTAAATTAAAAAAATATAGTGTTGGGCCAGTAAATTATAATTAATCTTGAGGCGGGCCGGTTTATTAAGACACCTAAAACTAGCAGTAAATATTACGATTATAAAACGTTGTATAAAGATGACATAAGGCATTTTGTATTATTTTACAATCATTTATTAGAATAAAATCTATTTATGAAGTCTTAACATATGAAATACGCAATTTATATGTTTGAAGTATCGATTCAGTATTTCAATAGTCTTTTAACATTTCGACCATTAATTTTTAAGGAGGTTCATATTTTTCCTAAAAAACCCTCGGCGGGCCGGATTTAAAACTCTCAAGGGCCAGATCCGGCCCGCGGGCCGTAATTTGCCTATCCCTGCTCAATAGCATATACCAATCTATACCATAATATAAATACGAAAATCTGTTCAGTTTTCACAGATAGACCGCCGGACTGATTTTAACGAAATTTGATATGTATACAGTTAAAAATTCAAATACAAAATACTACTTTTTCTCAATAAATCAAACCCTGCCGTCTTATGAATAAACATGGAGTAAGGTACTCCAAGGTTAATCCTGGTATTTTAGTCTTCTTTTAGATATTGGAAGGCAAACAAGCAGACGGTTTTCCTGATGTTAAAAAATTTACACAGCCTAGAGACACCAAAGGTGATATTAGTGCGTTGTCAAATTAAGGCTGCGATGTTAAACATCAAGCAAAAGTAAGTTTTTCGGCTATCTTATAAGATTAAGACTATAGTGGAGGATAAAAGTTTGAAAACCTATTTTACGCTGACGTCGCTGGTGTGGCTACTCTAGTATGAAATAAATTATTAGTATCTTTACGCCCATAACGCCGAAGAGGTAGGCAGAGGCACAACCTCCCCCCCGAGGGTCCGAGCCTTGTCGTGGCGGGGGGGCTGAGTAACTGGGGTCGAGCCGGGACCCCGGTGAAACCAATACGGACCAGGGAGGGTCAGTACCTCAGTACCCCTCTCTGCTCAAGAGGGGACACGAGGAGCGCACACAGGGTGGTGGGCCACTTGGCCCGCGTGGAATGGCGGCAGTTCAGCCCGCGGAGAAGGGGGGCGGGCTTTCCATCTGGCCCGCCCGGTCGAGATGGGGTTGCGGCAGGTACGGGGGTGCCTGTCGCCATTGGAACCCCCGAAGTGGTGTACGTTGTGTCTCCGTGCACCACTTCCGACGGATTGCTGCCCCAATTGAGCGGGGCTGCCAGAGGGAGATCGCGAGATCTAACGCCGCTGGGGCTGTGGATGCGTGCGAAAGCGTTCCTGCAGCCCCGGTACCTGGCGAGGGGGTGGACACCGTGGGGTTTTAGTGAGTAGGAGTCTCACATAACCCGCCACTTCCCCCGAAAGTAGCGGGTATCCATGATGGATTTCCCCACGGAAAAAAAAAGGCAGAGGCACAACCTCATGCAATCAAGTCCAACATCTGAACCGCTAGACCACAGAGGCGATTCAAATAAATTGTTGAAATAAATTGTTTTCCGGTCAAATTAAGGAATAGACTGGAGCTTGATTAGTTGATCTATCAGTACATATAATCTAAATTAGGTTAGGTTTCATCAAAAAGCGTGTTAATGTTTTTGATTGAAAAAAGAATCTGATACCCCAACTCATGTAATATAGAAACCAACATATTCAAACGTTAACATATTATATTATTTTAATGCCTTTATTTTTGTTAAAATTATATTATAATTTCTTGCTTTGGTGCTACCGTTGATCCTATACACAAGCTTCAAGCCCACAGGTTTATATGATTGCTACATTTTTAAACAACCCAAAAGTGACACTAAAAATGCAGTCTGTAAAAGGCCATC
This sequence comes from Calephelis nemesis, assembly GCA_002245505.1. NCBI lineage: Eukaryota > Metazoa > Arthropoda > Insecta > Lepidoptera > Riodinidae > Calephelis > Calephelis nemesis. The sequence continues at coordinate 98,331 of NJDD01000072.1, read as the reverse complement.
ATTTTTTTAATACAATACAATAACTCTTTATTGTGCACCAAATATTTTTTTAGTAATAATATGATTATTAAATAAAAGGCTTACAACCTGAAAATTCATAATAATTGTGACTGTAGTACCTACCTACTACTGACATGTTTTTGGTAATTGGATTTTTTCAGTAGTAACTTTATTTGCAACATATTATTTTAATTATTCTTTTTTCTTTTTTCGTTTTAATGTATATTTTAAGTTCTTTTAGTTAATATTAAACTTGTTCGTTTACTGTATTCTTTCTTACATGTATTAATATATATTAATCCTGTAATAGGAACAATACAGTGCGCAAACGCCCTAAATTCCATTTCTCCAACATGTTCACGAATCACGATGGCAGAAAAATAAGTGTCGTGTTACATGTTGATTTAATTAGGACGAGATATATATAGCCTATTGAAGCTAGCTGCCGGGCTCGTACTCTCACATTTAAATGTTCACGTATAAATAAACATACACACATACGCATACCACTTGCCCATCGGAAAAGAATGACCAGAGGCACATGAGTAGAAAGATCTACTTATGTGCCAGAGGGTACCTACTATTGAATCTCGATTTTGTGCAAATTGGAAATGAATAATTCACTAGTATTGTGTTCCAGAGTACCTAAAATGAAATATACGATTCCGAATTCCATTTTCCATGAAATCGAGATTCAAGAGTAACACTATAGGACCTATATCCAGACGTTTTGGACGTTTACAAAATTTGCTAAAAACATTACATTATTCAACTCCGCATTAGAAGCTAATTCAGGGTTTAATATCTAACCCAGGAACTAGCTAAGCTAGTTGTTTGACAAACTGCGAAGGCAAACAAGCATACGGATTTCCTGATGTTAAGAAATTCACGCCGCCTAGAGACACCAAAGGTTGTAATGGTGCGTTGCCAACCTGAGGCCTCGAGCAAAAGTAAGTTTACCGGCTACCTTACACTCCGAACCGGAACACGTCGTGACGTTATGGCGGCAGGAATAGGTAAGGCGGTGGTACCAATCCGGGCGAGTTGCTGCTGAACTCTACCACCTAGTCAGATGTCACGGTGTTAGTGACGGTGAGCCTATGCTCGCCTTTTACGAGCTGCCTGGCAGGAAGGCAGATGGTCTATTCTGCAAAGGAGCCCGGACCAACACGGGGAAGGAGCATTGAACAAAGACATTTTTAGTTGACCGACCCGAGAACCGCACCCGAGAGCTCATGTAGGCAAAAGATGTTTTTTTTTCCTTCAATTTTCCTGGTTTTCTCTTCATAAGAACCTTCTCCCGACAATCACTAACACAACAAAAAAAAATAGCAAAATGGTCCATCCGTTAATGCGATGACCAAGAGAAATGGGGGATTCATTTTTATATACAAGATATACAAAAATAAGCACAAATTTGATCATTAAATACTAACTGTTAGTTTACTTCGTCAGGTTTTGAATGATTTAAAAACCTAATGCTCGTATTTTTTATTACAAGAGTGCAGTGATCATACATTGTCATGTAACCACACGGCGACGTGTGATTGGCTATGCTAATCACTCAATATCCCGAAGACACAAATCACTAGAAGACGTAGAAGTGCATCAAATTACCTAATCCGTTTTCTAGTAAGTCCTTGTAATATTGTAAACGTTAAAGTTTGTAAGAATGGATACATGTTTGTTGCTCTTTTACGCAAAAACTACAGAACCGATTAAGATAAACTTAACAGGAATATTGTTTATACGTCAGAATGACATATAGGTTACAATGTACACAAAACATATAATTTGGTACGCAGCCGCGAGTGTAAGCTAGTAATCTATATATAAATACGTGATGCCAAAACTTTGGACCCCTTTTTACGGATTTGCGTGGACGGAGGAGCATAAAATTTGGCACACTTATAGTTTATGTGTAGGGGAAGTGCTGAACGCTAATATTTTTCAATAACAATGCTTGTAAAGTACATTAAATCAATAAATAAAACATTACCCACACTACCATGCATTTGACACTCACAAGCAAATATATTGATGATTACGATGATAAAAGATCACAGATGGCGCACCATACAATTTGAAACAAATTGGTCTAGAGATATGAAGATGGCGTTCTTATCAACAAGATATTTAAATTTATTATGGTCCAACCAACGGGCAACCACTAGTTATAATAAAATTCAAAAAAGCAAACGGCCGTGTCCAAAACGATCAGAATAAACGATGGTGTAACAAAAATAAAAACCATAAAAAAGCAATTTTGGTTCAGGTGGGCAGTATCTATCTGTAGATATTACATTGTATTATAATGGATACAATACAATGTGTTCATGTATGTACTTAAATTAACATCTTCAGTACATTGAATAACATATCACACAGTCTCATGTAATGATATTAAAGCAGTCTTCGATCACATGATTTGGTGCGATTAGTGCTAACAATAAAGCTCGTCACACACGTAGCTATAATATATATTAATTTGCCGCGATATAATATATATTATAGTAAGCTACCACACACGGAGACGATGCTATAATATATATTTTGCCAAGTTATTACAAGTTTAGTAATATGTATTAATATGCGATAATATATTCGTTGGTGGCGTCATAGATATATATATTATAGTTGCATGTGCGGTCGCTTGAATATTTGTATAGAAAATATATTGTAATATGTCTTGCTATAGTTCATACTAATATATATATTATAGCTACGTGTGTGACGGGCTTAAGCACCGAATCACACGTCAACATGTAATTTCTTAAATCGAGTGAGTTAGTTAATAATGGTAAACGACCCTCTTCAAAGTTGTTTTCAAATAAAATCCGAACGATCGGGATAATTTATGTTTTAATAAAAATAAAACACAAAATGTTGAAGCATACGAGTATATTTGGATCAGGTGGGCGGTATCTCTGGAAATTCCTACACTATAATCCAATGTGTTCGTGTATTTTGCTAATTGAGTTGAATATTCATTGAGCATATATTCCCGTAATTAATTTAAACAAGCAAAATTTAAACGCAGCACTCGTTTTTAACAGACTCCAGTAATCTATTCTCAATTCGACTTGATATTTTTTGTGTTTTAATTTCACCATTTATGAATAGATTTTGGCGGCGATACTTTTTTCGTAGGGAAAATACGAGGGGAAATATGTTTGAGATTCGACTAAACCAAATCCGACTAAATTGACATTAGCAATGTTGTAAGTTTATTGCGATTCATAAATAAAGTCATGCCATTATCGGAAAATGTTAAAATCTATTACTAATTTTTATAAGTTGCACTGAAAAATGTGAATACGTGTAATGTGTATACTTTTAAAACGAATTACTACAAAATTAATATGCTACATAATCGGAGGTTTATAAATGTCATTATTTGTATTATTACAAAACAAAACAAAAATTGTGTGTGTACTTATGTACACGCGTTAGAAGTTATACTTTTTCGGCGTAATAAGATAAAAA